>APFE030068659.1:6522-58695 GCA_000404065.3 Pinus taeda
GTAGGGGGTTGTAGCTTCCTTCCAGGAGAGACTGGAAAACGAGAGAGAGTTGTAGCTCTCTGTAGGTTGTAGCCTGCGTACTGGTAAAGGACTGCACAGTACAAGACCATTGTAAAAGGAGTTTCTAATTTGAAGAAGATAGAGACATATTGCAGCAGGTGGTTTTCACCCACATTGGGTTTCCACCTTATCTCTGGTGTTCTTTGATGTGACTGTCTGTTTTTCTTGTTCATTATTTTATGGTACTGATATGCAAAAATAATTCAAAGTATAAATAAGGAAGAATTGTTAAAAGGACTAGATAATACTAATTCACCCCCCCTCTCAGTATTATTTTCAACAATAAGGACCTGTTTGTGACTTAGCTGCTTTTTCTCTTGATCAAGGTATCAAATGACATACTTAGCTCTTTCCAAGTTGTCCATCAGTGCTTGGATCTGTGCATATTTTCCCCTTATGGTTATATTTTCATTTGTTGCCTCATCTTGAGCCTCCAAGTCAACTATCTCAATGCCATGATGGATGTGTGGCTGTTCTAGTTCATCATCTTCCATCAAATCAAATTCCGTTTCCTCTTCATCATTGAGGTTTTCATCAAACATATTTTATTTCCCTTTATGCACCTGCTGCACCTGTTGTGTTGATGAAGAAGGCAAATCCCCTTCCACAGTTTGTGGAGCAAGCATTTTCCTATGAGCTAATGAAGAAGATAAGGCCCCTTCCACATCAAGTGGAGTAAACACTTACTTATCCACTGCGAACAACTTTCTAGCCCCTCTCTGATATATTTCATAGGCTTTTGGCTTCTCATGACTCTAGTCTCTTTATCCTTCTCACTTTTCTTTACTTTGGCACTACTGGAAGGCCTTTCTACTTCTTGGGGCACTAGTGAAGGAATCTAAGGACCATTGAAGATTTCATTGGCAATGAATGAATCCCAGGAGATGTTGAGGAGGTTGAGATGATGTAGTACAATCATCTTAATCAAGGAATAGTGATAGATACTACTCATCTGCTGGGGGTATGGCTTTTTCTGTACAATATAGGCCACCTTCTCAATGTTCCTGAATAAGAAATATGGGATGTTCAACATTTTCACTCTTGTGAAGTGCATAAGAAGCCTAATATGATAGGTGTACAATCTAGAAAATCTACCCTCACATGTAAAATACTTCATAGTGATCCTCATCATAGGGGCATACTTGTCTTCAAGGAACCTGAAAGGATAGGTCCTCTTCTTTTCATTCTTGTACCTGGATTTAATGTATGGCTCATAGTAGTGCTCATCCAAACCTTGTGCCTTATACCATTTTCCCCCACATTTGGAATCCTTGTGGCATCAACAATGATGGAGGATGAAACTGTAAATGTCACCCCAGCAAGAGTTACCTTGTTATCACAGAGATTGGCTACAAAAATACTGGTTAGCTCACGATGATGTTGAACTCTTTTTACCTACTCACAAAACTCATAACACTGTTGGCTTATTGGGGCCTGACCTAGGTTCAGATTTGATTTAGCCAAACAAATTTCGATACTACTGGCCCTTTCAGCAACAGTCCGTGGAGTGCAGACTAAGGTCTCACCCGAAGTAGTAAGGGAGTGTGCTAGAACTAGGTTTCCACATCATGGAGATGTCTGATGAGTTCAAGTGGTCCATGGTTTGACCTTGCGCACACGTCGCTATGCGCACTTTCCTATACCTCGCAGCCTAAGATGCTTCCTTCACGCAGCCCTACTCGGGGGTCGAACGCTATTATTACCCCAGTCCTTACTAGAATTCCAATGTTAGTTGATTATTTTAGCCTACTTGCGTGCTTTAAGTTATACTTAACAACATAAATCATTCATACATGTGCGCATAGTAAAAAAATAGTATACTCGCAACTTATATAAAAAATGCATTAATCCAAGAACAAATACACAGATTGATATCAAACTTCTCTTTATTAATCCCTTCTTTGGTTATAGACTCAACTCTGCTCTGCACACTTAGCTGCAGGGGTCTGTGCACTTAGTTGTAAACTACTAGGCCTCTACGCACTCAACTGTAGAGCCTTCTCCTACTTTACGACCCAAAGACACACTTAGTCACTCAAACGCTTTCTTTTTTTTCTCTACTACTTCCTTACCCTCTTTTACACATAGAGCCTCACTCTATTTATACAATCCCATGGTTTGTGGACCATGGGTAGGCCAACATTACATTACAAGACTAGGGTGGACAACCCTGTGACTCTATCATACATTTCGTGCTCCGCGCCTGTAATTCGTGGAGTCTTTACAACAATATCGAGTCAAAACTTGGGCTTTGAGCCCAAAAACATGCCTTGGCGGGATTCCATGCCCAACAAGACCCCAACACAAACATCGTGACTCACCCTTCAGTCACTTTGTTGGCATGAAAATCTTTGCATGAGTCCCTCCATATGTTCTTGAACTGTGCTGAGGTCAGCAACGCACTGAGCTGTTGCTTGCTGGATTTGCTGCATCCGCTGTTCCAAGACCTCTGCATTTGGGGTGATTCTCTGCATTAATGTGTGCATCCCCTGTGTGTGCACAATATTTCCTTCGATGTTTTCCATGATAGTGAAGGCCTCGTCGATCCAAGGCTGAACGCACACTTTGAGAACTGCCTCCTTATGTCGCGCTGCATCCGCTTGCTCCCTCATTGCTTTAGCTTGTTGCATCTTCGCAAGCCTCTAGGTGAGGACTACTGTCTGCGTAGTTCCTTAGACACTATCATATTGTTGTTATATTTCTCACGCTTCTGTCTCCAAGCATTAGATGTTGGGGTCCTCCTGCAGAGTCGTGAGGACCTCAAGTGCTTATTCCAACATGCTGGTACAGTCTCGCACTGCACCTCCAATTTCCACTAGTCTTGCTATGATAGTGCTAGCGCACTGTTCTTTGACTTCTGGGGGAGTGGATGGCTGTGCCTTTAACTGTAGCTCGACGATCTGAAGATTCAGCTCTAGCGGGACCTTTGTCGTTTCTTCCCTAGCCTTAAGGACTCCTATTGTTAACCTGTAGATCCACACCTCTACTGGTAGATCTGATGGGATGGCCAACTTCGAGATACCTTGGAAAGTGTCGTCTACCACCTACACCAACTGTTGATTTTTCGACATCAAGTCATCGCGCTACAAGCTAAGTTATTCCATGTTTATCTTTTTCTCGCTGAGGACTTGGATCGTGCAGCTCTCCCTAGCGCGCAGCTCTACCATTATCCCATCCTGTAATAGATATAATGTCTCACATAGAAGGGCAGCCAGATTAAGGCCAAGGTCTTTCATCATGCTAACCGAAAATCTATTGGCCTCATTCGATGTCACTAGAGCCCCCTCTGGCAACACTATTGTGTTTTCCATCCACGCGCACAACATCTGCACTGCTGCCGAGGATCCTTCTGCGAGGTGGGTTGAAAGGGTACCAACCTGAGGGGGGCGCACCTGTAACTCCTGAAACTGTGCTCTGAACACCCCCAACATAGTCTGGTGCTCCTGCATGAAATCCTGAAGGGCCTCATTTGTGACATCGCGCACCATCTCGATGATGTCATGCAGATCACCCTCAGTTAGGGTGATCGGGTCAATGGCCAATTTCGAGGCCTTGACCTTCTTCCTTGGTCCTGCTCGCTCTGTCGTGTGTGGGTGCTTCGACTGTGTGGATGTGGTTCATGGGTTTGTGCCTCCTTCTTCTGTTTCTGCTTCCTCTACCTCTTTCCCCTGCGAGGGTGTTTCTTGGCCCTTGCCCGCCTTTTCGGTTGCTTCTTGTGCAGCTGTGGCTACTTTTGTGGCCTTTTTCTACTTGATGGCTTTCTGTGCCACTTCTCGTGCAGCTTGTACCTTGGTTGCTATTATTTCCTTCTACCTTTCTTCTTCTGCACTGCCACCCTCTCGAGTTCTGCAAGATTTGGGGCGCACCATTCTGGAGGCCATGCCTCCAAGACAGTGAAAATGGCATTGTTAGTGGCTACAAAAGGTAGCTTCATCCACTGCTTCATTGGATCCTTTTGCATCCTGATGTATATATTATGCATGTTTGCTTTGAATTCTACAAAAATTTGTAGACTGTTGTACATCGCGGGTGACAAGCGTGGCTTCCAGTTGATCCACATTTGGATGTTCATCTCCAAGAGCACCTAGAAGATCTTGCTGTCGTGTATCCTTTTCACATCCTTCGTGGCCCATAGCAAAGCATACTTCATGATCTCCGGTAAATCTCTATCAATTATGGGGAATTTACTATCCTCCAGCAATTCCCCTGCTACGAGCACTATGGATAGCAACAACCATGCATAGTGGAAGGTTTTACCCTGCTCTTGGGTTTCGAGACAATTCTTCAAAAATTATGTGTAGAGGAATTCAACCCAGTTAAACTAGACCCCCTCCGTGCATTGCTCGGCCAGTGCGATTACTGGTGTAGGTACCTCGTCTGCATGACACTTTTGCATAACTTTTCCTCCTAGGATTTGGGTTGCTACGCGTACCGCTTTGTCCTTGATGATGGAGATGGCATAACCCCTCTTCTTCTTCTCCAGCTTGTACTTCATCTTCATGGCCTATGCAAGGGCCAAATCACTACCCTTCCCTTCCGATATGGTCACAGGGTCCTTTCCTTTGTATGGTAGCTGGGAAATGCAATGAATGAGGTCTGCCATGATGGGCATGGGCTCCTCCAACCAAAGATACCCATCATGCACTAGGAAGAGCAACTACTTGATGATGAAAATGGCTATTGTGGTGCGGTGGAAATGTGGCACACATAGTAAGTTCAGTAGCCTGACCTTTTCCACTCTGTGCAGCCACTTCCACGGCTCTAACGTTGTCATCACCCCCATAATGTTCTGCTTCATGAGGTTCCTAGTCTCTAGGTGAGGGAACTTCTCATGGTTAGTAAGGTCCCAATCTTCAAATTTCATGGTTGGCATGTGACCCAAGTGCGTGCCTTCAAACAGAATGCCATCTGGGAGGAGTAGGGTCTGGAGTGAACTGTTGGTTTTGTTCAGGTCCATGGGCACTTTGGCCTTCCCTTTTTGTGGGGGGGACATATGTGCGTAGTTTTTTCGCAGAGTGTGTAGGTTGAATATCCACCTCCATGCCTTTGTCTTCTTCCTCTGTGATGATAAGGGCTTGCAAATATTCTTCTTCCTCATCTGTTTCTATCGTGACAACTTTCCCCTTCTCTTCCATCGACAATTTGCTGCACAATGGGTTCCTTGGGGATACGCGTACAGGGGCGTTTGCTTGTTTATCCTTCTTGGGTCTTGGCGTACGTAATGATTTGGGGATCTCTGCCACAACCTCGACACCTTCTGGAATGTCCTCCACAGTTAGGGCCTGTACGGCCTTGCCGACGATTATCTCTTCTATTCCCAAACCATCCTTAGTTGTTGTCATCGTATTTGGTCTGTAATCTGTCACTCACGAATTCAGGGGCTCAATCAACGCTCGACTCACAATGCTTAGGGCTCTGCTCAATCGCTCAATTGGCACATGACCAAGTGTTTTTTGCTGGGTAGCCCTTTGTGTTTTATAGCACTTTTTGAATTCGAATTCGACCGTTCCCCCCAATTCTGGTTCATTAATGCTTTCTTGGCGGTATATTTTCCCATAACTTGCCCATAAATCACATCTTAAATGCCTGTCGCCCACTCTCTTTGGCCTTAAGTCGAGCATCCCATCGTGAATAATGACTTCAACGGTCACTTTTCGGCCACCTCATGCGGCAGTGCAACCCCCCGTGCGCGGTCACGAACCTTGTGACTCTCTGCTTTTGCATGCATCTTCAATATCATGTAGCTCCCAGGTAGAATAGTTTATAATCCCGCGCTCCCTTCCAACTACCTGGAGCACTAAGACTATCCTTCCCTTGGCTAGTCAGGTGGTCCCAGCACCCGTGTGGGGCTCCATCCCGTCCTCCATCACGGTTCTCAGAGAATCCTCACCTTCTATTTTTGTGGTCAGCATCGCACGCCACCGTTTGCATTGTGCTACCTTGGTCACTACGTTTGGTGATATGCGTTCCAAGCCACGACATCTAACTAACCAATTCACAACGATAGTTCTCAAACTTGTCATTATGATTGTTCACACTTTGCTTTACCATCCTAGTTATTTCGGTGAGAAATTCTTCCTTTATCTCGTCCTCCAGCTTCTTGACCTCCGCATCCATCAAAGCGCTTTTCTTCCTTAACCGTACCCTTTCTTTCTAAAGTTCGTGGAGTCTAAGGTTTCCTTGTTGGATTTCTTCCTCAACTCTCATGTGTTCTATTTCTTGTGGTTGCGTGATTCCTTCTTTTCGGGCTTTGCAAACCACCGTATCTATGGGTACTGTTATGCTTAGACTAGGCTTTGCATGCTCCATAGGGATTACAACATCTGCTTCATACTTTAATGTAGGCAGTGCCCGCGCAGTCAGTGTTTTGCACATGGTCCTATAAGCCCATAGAACCGTTGGTACGTGTAGGTCCCAATCAGTGCGTCTCACATGGTTGACTGCATTTAGTACTTTGCGCACTTTGTCAAATGCTTCCACATAGATAATCTTTAGCACGCTTGGTCTTATCATACTTCGTCGTTTGCACCATCTTCTTGCCTCCTCCTGCTTGTTGGTCCTGTTACCTATCACGAGGACAGTGTGCATTCATGCCGGTTGTGTACCATATGCTTGTACCCAGCTGGAGAGGTGGGTGCGCAAGCTGTTTCGTCCGTCATACCCAGCTTGCATCTGAGATTTTCCAAACTGCCTGAGTGTCATCCTTCTACATTCACACCAGTCCACAAAACTTCTTTGATGTGTACCCCACCATTTTGTGGGCGTTGCGCACAATGCCCATTTCAGAGCATTGAAACACTACTATTTTGGCACTTCTCTCTCAAAATTGTTCAGGAAATCATCCACCACTGTCAACCCGTCATACCTAGGTAGATCTCTTGTTTCCGTTGCTACATAATGTAGTGACCTTATCATCATGTTGCAGTTGAGCGCGGTTACCTCGTGTAATTGATTCTGCCATCATTCTATCTCCTCGTCCGAATCTGAGGTGCAGGAGATTTTGCGCTTTACCAAAATCCTGCCATCCATTGTTGGATTCACCCAATCCTGCTCCCACGCAGTTATCTTGTAGATACGCTCTAGATCGTCGTCACTGTCGTAGTCGCGCACCGGCTCTGTGTAGCACGATCCTTCTACAAGGTTTAAAGGTACCACTACGCGTAGTGACTTTTTCTAAAATATCATCTTGCACTTCTTTATATTTATCACTCCATTCATGTCAGTGGCCCAATCTATTCCCAGTAGCGCGGGATAGGGATTGTTGTCATCAACAATCTTTATCACTTTGAAATTTACAAGTGCGCTCACACCTTTGATATCTACCACTATTCCCTGCAATCTTCCCATGGGTAGGATATTTTTTTGATTCTTCATTTGCAATTGAATAGGAGACCATTGCAACATGGGCCTACCCATGCACTCCCATGTCTACTTTGGTAGGACGTTTGCGTCCAATCCTAGATCCAAAATCACTTGATCCATTTCATATTCCCTGATTTGCACAGTCAATCACATTTCCCTTCCTATTCGCATTGTGTGCTTTCCGAGCTTCCAGACTATGCACGGTTCTCCCGGGCCAACACATCTAGTGATGTGTTCTTGTAGTCCCTTCACCGCTTTGTTGTCACGTAGTAGCTTCATGCATGTCTACAGAATGGTAGTGAGAATTGATGGGTCCATCTCTGGTTCTAGTTTGTCTTTAGTACCTGAAGTGGAGGCCTATGTGAAGCTCTTCTTAGCTTCCATGAATGTCTCCTTAGCACGCTCCAAATTGAACTCTAGTTCCTTTGTTGGAGCCTTGTGAATTGAGGCACTCTCTTTGGGCTGCTTTCCCTTGTCATCTCCTGTCGTGATACCGCTTTGGAGCATGATGTTTACATTTATGTCCTCTTCGCATGGCTCAGACCTCATCATTTGTAGGTTCTGAGTTGGGGGAGGTTGGAGTGCTCCTTTATTGTGCAACCTCGCTATCAGTGTGGGACAATGCTCCGTTTCATGATCAAACTGGATAAAATATAAGCATGATTGCCTCGTCATATTTTTACAATCACAGGCATAATGCCCTAGCTATCTGTAATTGTAACAGATCAGTTGTTCGTGACCCCTTCCTAGCCCCATTCCACCTCGACCTCGTCCGCGTCCCTGAAGTCCAGTGCGCGCCATCCTTACATTTTGATCGAGGGCTCGTGTTTCAGTCTGAACTCTATAGGTAGGAGTACGATCCATCATTAGTTCATAACTTCTACATGTATGCTCATCATGGCCTAATGACCTGTAGAAATTATATAACAGCTACTCGGACATCTGCGTATACTTCTGTAATAGATGGCAATTATCTATAGCATGCTTCCCTCCTATTTCAAAAATTGCACACCATAATGCAAGTACCACACTTGGTCCTACTTGTGCCTCTGGTCTCAATGGAATTGGCCCTCCTCTCTCCAGGTAGTTCGCGAAAACTAGACAATGGTCCTTGTCATGTCCCTGGCCTTTGCAATTTATGCACCATACCTCCTCGTGCGCTTCTGGGCAAGTTGTCCTGTCTTGTTTCAAACTCTACATCTCAAGACACAGGGTTTTTAACTGCACGTGGATCTATTGGAATCCCAGGTTAAGATCTTGTATTGGGGCTTCATGCAGTCTCATTATGATCTCCAGGGCCTCGGATTGAGTGGAAAGCTTCTGCTATGACAACGCGGTCCTTCAATGTGGCGTTAATGACACTACAAACCATGCGCAGTGTTGCCCATCTGTTAAGGTCATGTTGGCTTTATGAATCATACCATTCAGTCTTTGATGTAGGTCTTAGGAGGTATCGCTTGGAAGCATCACAATTTCCTTAAATCCAATAATCGATTGTGTCTATGATTTTGGCATGCTAAATTCCCTGTTTTTTCTACTTGGATATCCGCGATCCCTATGCTTGGATTGTCATTGAAATGCTTATTGTACCACATTAGTGCACGATCCTACAACACACTTGCTAGCGTTGCCTTCTTTATATTGTCATCTGTGACTCCCTGTGCTTCCCATACAACCTTTACCACGAACCAAAATTGGTCTAGATCTTCATTCCCTACTCCTTTGAACACCGACAACTTTATTGTGATTTCGATATTGAACTGTGGTGGTGGTGTGGGAAAAGATGGGGGTGAAGATGGTGAAAATGGTGGTGGTGTAGGTGGGGGTGGTATGCGCAGAATTCATTGTCTTATCAGACTAATCGCACTTCTTGGTGAAACTTTCGCGAGCTCCTCCTCGCTCTCTTGTGGAGGTGAAACCAAGGGACTAGTCTCTAATTCTTCGCTACCTTCGTTTATGTAGATCCTCTCACTTCACATAGCCCCAAACATCAATTTATTTGCATAACCTGCTTTTCACACAGTAGCATTTTAATCCAAGTGTTCAAATATTTAACGTACTTACCTCGCGGTCCTTTGAGGAAGCATCATTCTACCTCGCTATAGCTGACTGAAGTATCTACTGTGAACTCGGTGATAAACCCTCATATAATTTGATCGAGCCAATGGTCCACAATGCACGCGATCTTATCTTCCAATGCTTCTAGTCTATGCACCAACTACGGAGTCCACACAATAGGTTTGTCAAGCCTACACCTTCCCTGACTGTCTGCTAGCTTCATGATCCACTCGTAAAACTCATAGGGGAAGGATGTAAAGAAAATTTCATGGATTTCTGTATATAATTAGCACTCTAATCACTCTTCCTTCGATACTCACAGATTCCTATTTTCCTGCGTTGCGAACTCATGAATATTTCTGTCCAAGCACTCTTCAATTTCTTTCTTTGTCGGATTCTAGTGACACGACATCAGACATCTCTTATGTAGATCTCGGTCCCGATAACGCAACCATTTGTTGGCTTATTGGGGCCTGAACCAGGTTCAAAGTTGATTTAGCTAAACAAATCCCAGTACTATTGGCCCTTTTGGCAACAATCTGCGGAGCGAGGTCTGAGGTCTCACCCGAAGTAGTATGGGAGGGTGCTATAACAAGGTTTCCACACCCTAGAGGTGTCTGATGAGTTCAAGTGGTCTGTGGTTTGACCATGTGTGCACGTCGCTATGCGCACTTTCCTGTACCTTGCAGCCTGAGATGCTACCTTCGCGCAACCCTACTCAGGGGCCGAATGCTATTATTACCCCAGTCCTTACTAGAATTCCAATGTTAGTTGATTATTTTAGCCTACTTGCGTGCTTTAAGTTATACTTAACAACATAAATCATTCATACATGTGCGCGTAGTAAATAAATAGTATACTTGAAATTTATATCAAACATGCATTAATCCAAAAACGAATACATAGATTGATATCAAACTTCTCTTTATTAATCCGTTATTTGGTTACAGACTCGACTCTGACCTGCACACTCAGCTGCAGAGCCTTCTCCTACTCTACAACCCAAAGACGCACTTAGTCACTCAAACTCTTTCCTTTTCTCTCTACTACTTCCTTGCCCTCTTTTACACTTAGAGCCTTACTCTATTTATACAATCCCTGGTCTGCGGACCATGGGTAGGCCGACATTACATTACAAGACTAGGGCAGACAAGCTTGTGACTCAATCATACATTTCGTGCTTCGTGCCTACAATTTGCATAGTCTTTACAACAATATCAGGTCAAAACTTGGGCTTTGAGCCCCAAAATATGCCTTGGGGGGATTCCATGCCCAACAAACACCCTAGATGCCCGAAACAAGAGACAGTCATATGTGAAGCCTATAACTCTCTAATGTTTGATGGTTCCTCTCTAATGATTCTGCCTCCCTTATGTGGTTTTCTTTGATGCTGAGGTTCATCTCCCAAGCTTTCACTGCCACTGTTTTCCTCCTCCACAGAATCTCTATACTCTTTGTCCATGTTTGTTCAATTTTGAAGCTTTGAAACCCTATAAAAGTTAATCAAGAAGTGAGTTATGGTGAATAGGGATAGGGGAAGGGGAGAGGAGCTTATGCGATGTAGGATGAGATATATATTATATGAGAGTGAGAAGGAGGGTATTTTTGGTAGGGACTGTTTAGTAAATAGGGTTTTAAGGATTTTGTTTTGGGGATTAGGGTATAAGGGATTTGAGGGAATTAGGGTATAAGGGATAGGTTGAGGGATTTGTTTGAGGGAATTAGGGTATAAGGGATAGGTGGAGGGATTTGTGGGCAACCTAGGGTTTGAAATTTTAAATAGCAAACCAACTTCAAAATCATGAATTGAATGCTGGGAGGATAATTCAAGGAGTGCACTTACTTGTTTAGAAGTTTAAGCTGGCAAAAGAGAAATTTGGATGATTGATAGGGTGGTTTTGGTGCTTGCTGGCCCTATGCATAGTGCCTTGTAGAGGTTCATAGCACTCTGACTCTATGCGCAACACCATATAAAATCGCACTGGCAAACCGGCCCTATGCGCAATGCTCCATACCTATGTGCATCACTCTCTCCTCTATGCGCAACGCCTCCTCAATCTGCTCTGTGCGCAATGCCTCCTCTTTGTTCATCCACCAATTGGCCTTAATTCCCTTCTCTCCTTCAACTCTCTTCTTTCTCTTTGATGAAAATGATGAATTTAGAAAAGGAATTTGAAATCTTATATAGAGGGTGATTTTGATTTTTCTTTAGAAAAAACCCACTTTCTAATGTTTTTTGGAACTTTTTCGTTGTCTTCAAATCTCCGTTTAATGCTTTTCTTTTTGTGTCTCTTTTTAGGTCGATGATGCTTTGATTGAACTGACTTCTTCAATGGTTTCATTTTCTTTCAACAAGGAGAAATGATTGGGGTAGCTTATGAGAACACTTATTACATTAAATGACTTGGATTACATCAAAAAATATAAATCAACTAAAATACTTTGTTTTCATCTCAAAAACATGTTTTTGAGATGAAAATTACAATAGTGAACTAAGATCTTTGTACAATAACCGTGACTTACTAGCAATCACTCTTTGTTTATTGGTCATCCTCATACCTTTGCTACCCTTTATTTACACTTGAAACTATGCTTTTGACCTTGGAAGTGAACCCTAAGACCTAATGGAAACATAACTGCCTTGACTCTAAAATAAAAACATAACTGAAACCATAACTGAATACAACATGGAGATGGGTCAGTAAATGTACCTCATGAGGGAGAATATGATTTTCTGAGAAGAAGACAACCATCAGTGGACCATTTTGACATGACCTAGTGGAATGATCCAAAAATTCAGTATGAGACACCTAAAATGAAAATGCAAAGAGAAGATTTGATCCCTGATGGAAGTATGCATATATTGACACTAACCGAACCCAAAAGTGTGCAATCATTAAGTGAAACTCTTCAGGAAAGGCTTTGAAATTTGTGTAGGCCAAAATTTTGGAGGGTGGTTGTATCTACTACAACACTTGGCGACACACTAGTAGAAATCCAACTTCTCTATTTTGCTTCATTGCTAGCACAGGGCCTTGGTCTTTCAGGGAGTATTGAATCAATGTCCAGGTTACTTCAGTTTCCCCACTTACCCCATGGACATACATGGTTCACCCTTTTCCAACTCAGTCAAACACAATCAAAGGTTTAGCTTAGGTCTCAATGCTTTGAATCTAGGAAGGGTAGTTTAGTTCATGAGTTGAAGATTTTTAGAGTATAAGTTTTCATCTCTGGTGTTTCTCCATTGCCGGCAAGCTTGGAAAATACCTCGGTGGAGTCACGCAGGAAAACACACATTTCTCCACTTCCAGCGAGCCTGGTTAGAACCCCGGTGGAGTTTCATGCTTCACTTCTCTGCCTAGGAAGCCTTTCTCTTCTTTCACCTTTGTGTTTTTTAAGAGAACTGTGCATAGGCATTTATTTTTTGGGGCGAAAGAGGGATTCTGACTTATGGAGAGTAGAAGAGGTTGTTCCTTCAGAGAAGCATGTAAGACCCCTGACATAGGTTTTCTCGTTTAGATTTTTCCCCTTCTCTGTTTCTACTAGTTGGATTAGCTTATACACACAGAGCAGAAAGACTAGTACAAGCATTGGGTTTCCAAGTGTGGACATAGGTTCATGGTTGGAACAAAGATTCCCTTAAAGATGGTTCACATTTTCCATCAGGATTTCATCAGCTGAAGGTTGTAACCAAGCACAGAGAAAATGGACAAAAGACAAGCCAAGTGCTACAATGTCACAAGTCTCTTCAAATTTCAGCCACATATTCTATTCAAAAGCCAGAACGTAGTAGTTGGAAACACTTATTTCCAGAAACAAAAATAGTAATATATAAAACAAAAAAAATGAATGTGAACAAAAATAGCAAGCAGAATCGGACAAAGAAAAAGCAAAGATAATAAGAAAAACAAAACAAACAAAACAACAAGCAGAAAGCAGACGATGTACATGGCACGGGTGTAGCCCAACCTGCTAAAAATAATGCTTGAGATCTTGGTCGTTGACAGGAAGGTTTTCAATCCTCCCATCGAGTGATCACAAATGATACGTGTATGGGCCAAGCTTCTCGTGAACTGTGTACAGGCCAATCCACAGGGACTAGAACTTCATATGTTTGCCTTTGTCTTCATGGGGCTTATCCCATTTCAGAACTGAGTCACCCACATCAAAGCTAGTTTTCCCTGCAGACTTCTTATCGAGCCACCTCTTGATACGATTCTGGTGGAGCGATAATTTTTCTTTTTCTTTCATCCTTTCTTCCTGGAGCTTATGGAGAGAATCCATCCTACGCCAAACTAGCTGGAAAGGCTTGCCTTGGGATTCTTGGGAAAGCTGAAGAGCAGGCAAGTATATATTTGGCGGGAGGATAGCTTCTTTACTATAAAACAGGAAGTATAGTGAGGTGTTCATAGAGGGCTTAGGTATCACACAGTCAAACCATAGTGCATTCATCAGGGTGGTATGCTAGTTATGCTGTTCAGAGAAAACAATCTTCTTGATTATACGTATGAGGTTCTTATTCATAGACTCTACTAGACCGCTTCCTTATGGATAGTAATTCAATGAATTATTTAATACAGTACTATTCTGTAATGCAAAGTCATAGAGTTTCAAAGATGAAAAATAAGTTTCATTATAAAAAACAAGTGATACCAGAATGCTGAAGCATGAGACGATATTATGTTGGAGGAAGTTGATGACCTCTTGGTCGTTCACTTGTTTGAACGAAACTGCCTCTGTCCACCGTGTAAAGTAGTCAGTTGTTGTTAGGATATAGTGGTGTTTCTTTGATGAATGAGGCAAAATTTACCCAACAATGTCTAGGCCCCACTCTTGCAATGGTTCAATCACTGCCACAAGGTGTAGTGGGGCCGTTGATCTTCGTGTTCTGTCAGTGCATCGCTAATAGACCGGGAATTTGTGGGCATAGGAATGCACATCTTTGAATAATGTGGGCTAGTAAAAACCAACTCAAATAACCTTTTGTGCTATGGTATTTCCCACAAAGTGACCCCCGGTGGGTCCGTCACGAAGATCTTGAAGTACCTTCTCTGATTCCTGTGCCTCTAGGCACCTGAAAAAAACTCCATTACTGTGCTTTCTATAAAGCACTCTGTGCATCGACTGATATGCTAAGGCTTTTAGGCGCAATGCCCTCTTCTATCTAATAGAAAAGTGAGACGGTACGGTGACATTATCAAGGTACTGGCATACATCTACGTACCAAAAGGTTTCATTTTCCGTGGGGTTTGCTTGCCTTATTTTGTACATTTCAATCTCCTACTCCAAACCAGTGAGCTCTTCTTCATTCTCTGGAGCGTGTACTACTTCAGCTGCAAGTCTGCAGAGCCCATGTCCTTTGATTGTGTGTACTGGCTTGATTTCAATATCATATTCTTGCAAACCTGTCATCCATTTCACACATCGTTCTCCTAGCTCTTGTTGTATTAGCAATGTACGAATTGTTGGGTGGGGGGCAAGGACTAGTTAGAGGTTCTTCAACAAATAGGGCCTAAAGTGTTTCACTGCCTTGTAAACTTCATAAGCCTATTTTTCAATGGTGGGATACTTAGGCTCTGGTCCCTGCATGCTTGCACTCATGATAGAGATGGGACATTCATCATTAGCTTCATCTTTTTGAGTGAGTCCTACAACTAGTGAGTTATCAGAAGCAAAGGTGTATAGCAAGAAATATTTTTTGAAATATAGGCTGTAAAGTGTGGGCACTTTGGAAATGGCTTGCTTAATCTGGGCGAATGCCTACTTTTCTTTCTTTCCCCAGGTGTACACTACATATTTCTTAATCATGTCCTGCATGGGCTTGAATATTTGTGCATAATCTGAGATGAATTTCTGGAGGAAGTTTATCTTGCCCAAGAAGGACCGCATGGCTTTCTTATTGACTGGAGGAATCCGTGTGATAGCTTGGACCTGATCTAGATCCACCTTTATCCCGCTCTTGGCAACAATGTGTCCAAGGTGGTTCCCCTCTGACACGATGAATACGCTCTTCTTGAGATTAAGGGAAATCCCGTATCTTCAACATCGCTTGAAAATTTTCTTAAGATGGTGTATGTCGTCTTCTTGTCTTCTTGAGAACACAGTGACATCATCGAGGTATACCAACATGCTCTGCCCAATGAGTCCGCGAAAGGAAATGTCCACAACACACTAAAATATTGCGCCTGCATTTACAAGCCCAAATGGAATTGGTCTATATGTGAGCGTACCCCACTTTGTACGGAAAGTAGTTTTGAGTCTGTCAGGTTCTGCTACCAGAACTTGATTGTATCCTGAAAAACTGTCAAGGAGAGAGAACATTTGTGCCCCAGATGCTGTTTGCAAAATATGGTCCATAGACAACATGGGGTAGTTTTCTTTGTCTGAGGCATGGTTAACGTTCCGGAAATTGACACATAAGCGGATTTCCCTAGATTTCTTTCATACAAGCACAAGGTTGGAGACCCAAGTGGAATGAAAAAATTTATATATGATCTATACATCCAACAATTTAGTAAGCTCTTTCTGTATGAGGGGTTCAAGCGATGGATGTACTTTTATCAACTTTTGTTGATATGGCTTGACCCGTTCCTTGATTGAGATGATATGTTGGAAGATCCACGTGTCATAAGTTTTCAGGGTATCATACATCCATGCAAACACATATTAGTACTATTTGAACAAGTGGATGAATGCTTGTTGTTCTTGCTGTGTACATGTACCAAGATTAAAAAACTTTAGATCCTTTTATGTTCCCAGGTTTATCAGTTCATGCCTCATGGTGGAACTATGGGTCTTGCTATTCCTTAGCCCTTGAAACCGCTCTTGCAAGTCATATAGATTTTCCAATGATGTCACACCTTTTGTTATAATGTGGCCTTTCATGCCATCAACTGCTACTTGTAGAGAGATCTCGTGCTTGTTGTCGTCTATTTCTGCATCTTTGAAAACATCAGCGTTGGCCATAAAATGTAGTATATGTTGATCATCATTAAACACGTGTAATTTAGTTATGTTGTCTGGGATAGACGATTTGTGCAAAATTTCAATAATGAGTCTATCCCTAATCATTGACATTCTTGAGGCTGCATTTGCTAGTGCATTGGTAGCTACATTATGTGTACGTGGCACAACAATGATATTAAATGCTTGGAAGTTTGAGATTGGTCGCCATAACTCTTCTTGTTAGTTTTTTAGATGTGGTGAGAAACAGTGAATGGTGTCACATATGTGTCGTACCACTATATCTGAATCACCTACCACTTTAAGCATGACCACATTGAGGCTGATGGACTTCTACAAGCCCAACACAAGTGTTTCATATTCTACTACATTGTTCATGCACTCAAACTCCAAGTGTCTTGACACTAGATGATTCCTATTGCAAGGGTTGATCAGAACACACCCGTATCCTGAGCCGTCATGTGTCTTTGATTCGTTGAACTACAAAGTCCACAACTCATCTATACGAGGACCGCTTGATGTGCTAGTACTATTGCTAATACTGTCGCTGCTACTACTGCCACTATTGGTACAATGTGCTATACAAGTTTCGTTACCATCAGTTGGGCATGGAAGCAGTCCCAACTATGTGTCTGGTGGAGTTGGAGCTAGCCTTATAGGATAACACCCCAATGTTGTCTCAAGGAGGCAGTTTCCAAACATGAGTTATGCGAGAGCCAATGGTTCATTATCACCATTGATGGGAGTGAGATTATGCTTCATGTACCTCTCAGATTCTTCCTAGATTTGGTTGCACTTTCCCTTATACGGAAGTCACATGTGAGACTAGTCTATACTGAAATACCCATCTAGCTTGTTGGACCAGTCTCTGCTGAGTAATAGACCATATGCTTCCAGTATGTCCACAACAACTATGTTGATGCATTGGTGGACTCAACTGTCATGGGATAGTCGGATTTTCATGACTCGCAGTTCGGTACCAATGTTTGATAAAGTTGGATGATTCGCGTGGATGTCTCATTCCATTGTGCATTGATATTCTTAGCAGTGGAGAGTGGCATGACATTGGCTTCTGCACCCACATCAACCAAGCATTTGTGAACATTGTAGTTAAAAACTTGAAATGAAAGTAGGAATGGAGGGTAACTTGAGTTTTCTTCTTCCATCCAGAGCGTATTGAGCACTGTGGAAAGTGATTCGGGAGGTACGCTTGCTCCCTGGCTAGTAGAGGCTGCACTGTCTGCTGTTGTCTGTCCCAAAGCATGCAACAAGATATCTCGCTGACTCTGGATCTTAGCCAACTCAAACAAACTGATGTTTTCTCAAGTTTTCTTCATACCATCAACAATGTTGTAGTCTAGAGGTGTTTGACTCACCAAGGTGTCCGGGGTGGAACAAATATTCTTGTTGTCTGGCAGAGTGTTTTGCAACTTGCTTCTTATGGATGTACTCTTATCTGTCGCTGTCTTCTCGGACTTACTTTATGTTTTCTTCTTCGGGGCAGCTGGTGGATCAACCTTCCTTACCAGCAGTCTAATATTTTCTTGCATCTCCCCAAGTGTAGGGGAGCCCCTTTACTTCTAAGATTGTAATGGTCAGTTTTCTTTTAGGGCTACTTCTTGGTGTTCATTTGCGAGCACTGACACACATTGACCTCATACCCAGGGCTTGATGGCTCATTAGGTGCAACCTCTTCGTTATTGTCCGTGTCTTCTGGTTGCTCCCACATATTACTCTATGCCTCGAGTGTACAACTCCAGCCCAAACAAGAGTTCTCAGGATGATGATCTTTATGGAAGGAAGATAATTTCAGATTGGCACATTGTTTGAGTTGGAACACAGGCTTCTGCGTAGTTTTTGAAATGAACCGATTGCTGCTTGATGAGCTACTTGCCTGTCTTTTCCTAGGCAGGTGACTGCTTGCAAAAGTGTCTGTTTTATGTTGTTTGTGTCAGACACTTCAGTGGTCAATCTCTTGACAAGGTGAGTGAGGGTCTCAATATTGGTTGCTTCCTTGTCTCCACCCTTGCTCATCGTTGCTTGGGACTTCCTACTCACATCCTTGGAGTCCTTCGTTGATTCATCATCCTTGATGACTCCAACTGCATGCAGGTCTTTCTCAATAATGATAGCCTCTTCACGGTTTTCCAATAGTGTCAGTATCGTAGCTCGTTTGATGAACTGCATAATGTTGGTTGGCAGTGCAGACGTGTAGTAATCAGTGGTATGGAGTCCTAAGGCTTAGTGTCTATTGGGAACTTGTTTAATATATGTGTAAACCTCTGATTGAAATCTTTCACTTTCTCTTTTCCCTCCATCTTTAGGCTTACCAACTCTTTGAGTAGCATGGTTGGGGTATTGTCATTAGTGAACTTCTCAAGGAACATGCATTTGAAAATGGCCCATTTGCGTATAGAGTTCGGTGGAATGCTGTGATACCATGCAGCTGCGCGACCAATCGAGGTAGATGGGAACAATCTACATGCAACATAATCATAATGCACCTTGAGGGTCTGCAAATGTAGGTAGAAGTTTTCTAGGTAGTCTTCTGCCTTTACTGTGCTATCAAGATCAAACTTGACATTCATTCTCTTTGCTCGCTTCGAAATCTTATGCAAAATGGCTGGGAGAGCCAATGGTCCCTGATTCATCCATTCAAGATTTGGGTTAGCCATTTACTCATATTCTTCATACTCTTCCTCTCCTTTGGAGTCTAATGTTTCCAACTTTGAGTTTGTTGGTTCACCTCCACCTTCGCCTCCTCTGCTGCCTTCCCCTCCGCCTCCTACACCAAATTCTAATCTCGAGATCACAAGAGTGCCTTGTTCACTTTTCCATAGGATGGGAGATTTATTTTTGTCTTTTATAGCTTCTCATAGACCTTCAAGTGTGGCAAGGGTTGCTTCTTCCACTGATGATACAACAACACTCGTGGGAGTGGCCTTTGGGTTCCTCACTACGTGTGGAAGATGATGTCTGTCTACGATTAGTTCGACTGCTTTCGCGAACTGGTGAGTGATGGGATGAATGGAGCAAAGGTGTTGATATGAAGTCTCGTGCTCAACATTGGAAGGTGAGGAGTAACCAACTACTGAGTCGCGTATAGGTGAGAGAGAGTGTGAGTTACTGCCTTGACTAGATGTTTGTTGAATGAGTGTGAGGGGAATTTCACCCATGTATGATTGGCTGCCCTCCTTCTAGTGCTAGAAATGTTGACGATGCTAGACCTGCCAACATTCGGGGGATAACCCCGGTATGAAGTACCAACTAGACCTCACACTGTTTGGTGTGGGAGTCCCATCTGATATGATGGCTCATTTGCCATTATATTAGGGATTTGCCTCAACTCTTGCTTGTTAGCACATGAGAGTGGTTCAATTTGTCTTCAAGAAGTGGGGTTCGCATGCCTGGTGAGTGTAAGTGTACTTGTGTCAATGGTTCTTTCGCTGTGAAGGGAAGAAGGTGAAGGTGAGTTCCAAGTTGAAAGGGATTAGTCCCAACTCGGCTAGGAACACACAACACAAAGGACATACACAACTTCTGGTGGAACAGTCCACTCAGATGCAATAGTCATAACATACAAGGTAAGATAACACGTGCAACACTCACAGATTAGCCTGAATGAGTGCAACAGTTGTTACAACAAGGTTCATGTGAATGGTTTGTCTGATGTTTGACAGAGAAATCGACAAGGACGGGACAACATTAGCATCATATACAACACATTTCCATTAATAGATTATGCATTACAACAAATGAATCAGTTCAGATGTAGAACATAGGTTAAAGAAACATTCCTTACAAGTGTTAAAGATTAGTCTTACAACAAATACAATACATGTGTGAACATATGCTGGCCTATTGACATGCTTTTGAATTAAGCAAAAGTTACAAGACACATCATTACACCATACATCACTAACCCCATCAGTGGGGCATTGGAGCCACTACTTACTCCTCAAAGAAAATATTAAAGACTCTCTTGGCTATGTGGGAGGAGCTGAGGTGAAAAGTCCTTTCATGTACAAATGAGGGGGGTATTTATAGCCAAGGGTGAAACTGATCCTTGTGGTTGTTCTATACCCTCATGACCATTCAACTTCCATGATTTTTCAACTTAGATGACTCTATGTTCAACAAGTTGGTCTCTTGGACTTCCACGTTACATCACATTGATTGGCAACAAGCCAATAGTGGAGATGTGGGAAACATGACTCATGCATTGACTCGACATGAATTTACATGACAATGCTAGTACATTTGTGTTGCTGTTGGAGTGCATGCTGAGCTACAATGTTGTTGAGTGATGGATGTCTTCATGGTGTATAATAGTTTCGCCTCCGCATGGCGAAGTGCACAGAGTCTTCGATGGTCCTTGGTTTGCTTGATGAAGCTTTAGCATGTTATTCCTTGCTTTCATGTTCGTGTGCTTCACATGCTTCGTTCGTTTGCCCATTGGTGAACCTATCCATTTGCATGTTCTCCCTTCGTTCATACCATTCGTCGTCTTGAAATGTTTGTTAGTGTACCTGTACCTACAGTCACTCACGACGAGATGACATCAAATCCAAAACCTCCTAGTCTACCATGATATATGATCATTCAGATGTAGGTGACCGAGAGAGGTAGTAGGGTTGTGATTCGAGATGATGGATCTGGGCAAATGCTGATGAAAACTGTGCAAGAGTCACTGAGATATGGAGACAAACAATCTGAGTCAACAGTGACTGTCTGCAAGGTTTCGCTCGACTGGGAGGAAAAATTGCGCAAATTTTGGGAGGGATAGTCCGAGTTGCAGGAGGGCAAGGAAGGTATGGTCTTCACATTTTACGGAACAAACAATTAGCAGGGGCTGGTCAACCATATTTGCGAAATTTTCCAGAGGTATGGGGTGGGTTGCATGAAGGGTTAGCAGGTAGGGATTACATAATTTTTTTGGGGAACTTCTCAGGAGACTGGCAGCCATAACTGCACAATTCCTAGAGGGAACTACCAGTTGGATGCTAGGTCACTAGTAGTCAGAACTGCATAATTCCTAGAGGGAACTGCCAGTTGGTTGCTGGGGTCACTTGAAGCCAAAACTGTGCAATTACCAGAGGGAACTGACAATTGGATACTTAATCACTGGAAGCAAAAACTGCACAATTCCTGGAGGGAACAGGCAGCTTGCTGCTAGGAGCTGTTGGTTGGGAAAACTACACTGAGGCTGGGAGGCTGGCCTGCTGATCATCTTTGTAAAATTTCTGAGCTAAACTGACTGATGGGAAGCGGAAGTCCTGCTCATGAGAAATGCACAATGTCTAAGATGAATAGCCGGTTGACTGTTCGAATGACTGACTAGGAAAACTGTGCAATTTTCTAAAGGAGACAGGGGTGGGCACTTGGTGACTGTCCATCGTGTCTGTGCAATTTCCTCAGTCAGTTGAACAAGTGAGGTCAATGACATCTGTGCAAATTTTGAGGGGAGTCAGTCCCAGGGTGATTAAAGGGTCCAGCTATCTAGGTGGGCCAGCATGAGATTTGATTGAGTTGCTTATAGGCAGTGCAACTTGAAAGGACTAGCTTGGTGATTTTGCATTGTTTTGGTTGACAATTAGTCGAATCGAAAGTAGGGTGATGGTCCGAATGTCAGTGAGGAGTCTATTCTTTAGAACTTCAGCAAAAATGACTAAGTGTGTGAACATTCAAAAGATGCATAGGTGATCATATGAACACACACTTGCATGACTTGATGACGAAATGACCAAACCATCTGAATACACATGTTCAACATGATTGACTGACGGTGCAAGCGACAAGTGAAACACTCGTGACTGATCATTCATGATTGAGATGACGCTTGCACGATAGTGAATGTGATTCCATGTGTGAGTGCGACAAATGCTTTCATGGCGAACACAATAGACATATACGAAGAAAAGACTTTGAGCATAACCAAAACATGTTCACAAGAATGACTTGGACATCAACATGCAGAGACTTGGCTGCAATGAATAAGCAAGGTGAATGCAAAGACTCACACAAGCTCACGGAGTGAACCCGAGTGTGTACAATCATCAAGTGAAACTCTTCAAGGAGGATTCGAAATTGGTGTAGGCCAAAATTTTGGAGGGTGGTTGTAGCCGCTACAACAGAAGTGTAGGCCATAAATATCAACTGCAATATGAACCTCCTTATGGTGGCTCTAGGAAATAAATTTGGAATTAGAGAAGATGGAGGTTCCAACTAAAAGGCTATATTGGAGAGAAAACTAGGGGATTATGAAGAACCATAGGAGACTACGAAAGTATTCAAAAAATAGTAGTTGAGTTTGAGTGTTGTGAACCATTCACATTCCCTATTCAATATGGAAGCAAAGGTGAACATCAAATTGTATGAAGGTGAGATTGATAACTTGGAATTAAATTGTTGGTTGCAGCTATTCAAGATTTACCTTTGGTGTTTTCCACATGGATTAGGGACAAAAAAAAATGATTTTCTAATTTCTAATTAGAGGTCCATGACTCGACCTAGTGAGAAATCCACATGAAAAATTCTTATGTTAGAGGGAGATCCTCTAGTAACTATAAGCGGGGATTTTAACACTCTCATAAAATATGAATTCTACCATGTTGACTATGTATAGTACTAATGGATCTGATGGAATAATTTAGGAATAGGAAGGGGTAGAGTGTACATGAATACAACATACAATTCAGGAGTATGGAAATAATGCTAGGTATATCTCCCAAGAACCTAGAGGTACTCCTCAAATGTCTAGGGGTTCTACATAGAAATCTACGAAAACAAGTGATGCTTTTCAAAATCATAATAGTGTATGAGGCTTGTGTACATGCATAATACTTGGAAATCATAGGCCAAAATTAAGGGCGGTCAAGTGGTTCATAGCAGAAGGAACACCAAGAAGATTCCAAGGAGGGGAATAAGAAGTGGAAAACGTGAAAGGATATGGAGATAAAAACAACAACACACTAGTGAAAACATCTTAGAAACCATTGCAACCTTGGTGATAACATAGAGGTGTAGTGTTGGGAATTGCATCTAGATTTGAACCCAAAGAACAAGAAGAAGGACAAGAAGAAAAATAATCTCATCACCATAGATTCAACAATAAAGTGGAAATAAACTTTGATGTGGATGAGAATATTATCTACACGTTAGTGCAAATGCAGGTGGATCTAAGTAGCCTTTATCATTAGGAAGATAAGGAGATGACCAAGCTCTTCCACCTTAAGATACAAGTCAAGAAGACCTAGTTCAAAGCTTTATTTGACTTAGGTCCACAAGCAAATATCATTGCAACAAAGTTGGTCAATAAACTTGGATTGGAGGTTCAGGATCACATTCATTGGGATGGGTAAATAAGGGTGCAATAATCATGGTAATAAAAAAATGTAGAATAAAGTTTTCTATTGGTGTTAATTTTATTGATTAAGTAAAACTAGATGCAGTTGCAGTTGATGTATGTGGAGTTGTGTTTGGGAGTCTCTACATGTATATGAGTGATTCAATCTTCATGGGAAGAGATAATTGATACCTTATCATTAAGGATGGAAAATTGTTCATCATAAACATTCATAAGGGAAAGACGAATATTTCACTGGGCTAGTGCAAATGAAGCCAAGAAATTGATTAGTTCTAGAAAAGAGATGTTTTATTATTTTAAGAGAAAATAAATTTATATAAAAGTTAATCAAATAAAATGTATCCTAGGAGGGGTGCAATACAGAACATAGACAACAACTAGAAGAGTTGTTACAATAATACATGGGAGTGTTCCATGAGCCTAAAGGGATACCACCCAAGAGGGAAGTGGAGCATGAGAACTAATTGTTCACGAACTCTCCCTTGCCAAAAGTTGGGCTATATAGAGACACTAGTACAAATGGGGCCAAAATATGATGGCTACTCGTCAGATATGCAACTTATTGGCATCAACTATCCTGACACATTGGCCCTGAGAAAATCGTCATTGAAATTGTGTCGAATAGTTGACACTTTATTAAACATTGAATATTCAATGGTATAAACATTGATTATCCGACAAAAAAAAATGGTCAAAATTATCATTAAAAATCCGATGCTATGAAGTCAATTTTGCAATGCTCACATATGTTAGATATCCTATGCAAAAAACATCGGTAGAAATGCCCACGCGTGGAATATCTGATGGGAAAAATATTTAGTCCGATAGGAACATCCGACAGTGTGGCGTCAAATAATCGACAGTAGACCTAAATTTTGCAATGGGAGTGTTATCTCTCCGACGCTTGCATCTATTGGTATGGAGCGACAAGTATGATGGTGTAACATCCTATATTTTAATTTATATTAAATTAGTTTTACGAGAGTTTTATATCTCAAATGCATTATTCTTTCAGTTTGGAGTAGCAAGTCTGATTGTTTAGCGTCGGATATTTGACGGGATAAAAGTTTTGTCATATGGGAATGCCATATGTCTGATGCTTTCTTGCATCAGTCTTGCATTGAATATCCAATTATTTTACCATCGAATAAGAGTTGGATATGTGACAACTTCCATGTATCGTCTAATATCTGATTGGTGTTTGCACATTAAAAAAATGATGGATTTACATGAGGTTTTCTTGATTTCTCTATGGCTCCATCATATTCATTCCAAAGCTAAAATACCAACACCTCTATTCAATAATTCAACTACTATGATAAATAATCCATAAATCAAAATTACTCAAAGTTTCATGCGATTAAGAAATGCTCTAGATTGAAAAATTTAGAAACTTTTTTCTAGATTTCTGAAGTGGCTTAAAAACCAAGAGTTGAAATGGTCTCTATAACACAAATTACAAAGCCTTCCTCTGTAATATAATCCCAATTATTAATTATGTATACAATCCTGTACTCTTATTTGTGTCCTTGATATCTACATGCATAATGTTATCTTGTACTATTATTCATATATTTCTCTATGGAACTAGAGTTATGAGCTTCTCTAAGGCACATAAGTAGTTTGCATGTTTAATGGATGTATTAATATACCACGAGGAGAAGTTTTCTATGTAAAATAAGATGTTTTGAGTTTTTTTTAATGGTTGGTAGGTGTAGAGATGATATACCATTGTAACAATATGGATGTTGTTCCACACTAATACTCTCTTCCTTTTGTATTTAAGAGTTTGGGAAGTGATTGATTTTAACCTTTCAATAATAAGCACATAGGTTCCTAATAAATGTGAGTACAAATGTAAGTATTGCAATGCTAATATTATAATGAGAGAGGATAATATCACATAACTCACATACCTATGTGCTAAAGCAAACATACAGTCTATAATGAACTTCAATTGAACAAAGTTTTTAAAGCATGCTTTGTTAGGCCAAAAAAAACCACAGTATGTGATGCTTTATGGTTTGATACCATCAAAGAGTTATGAGAGGAAATTATTAATTTGAGATGTAGGGATTATTAATGTGGAAAGAATATGAACACCCAGAAGGTCAATTTCAAATTAATAAACCTTTTTTTGTATGTTTCACTATCTCAAAACAATCCTCAATATGTAAAGCTTGAATATTTAATATCACCAAATGGTTAGGTACATGCTATTCTGATAAGATCATTTACAACATCACATAAACATTTACCATAACTCAACAACAACTTATAATGTTGTCTTAAGATAGTTTGCAACATCACATAAACACTAACCATAACCCAAAATCATCTCACAAAATATACATAAAAAACTAGTAACAATATTAATATTAAAACTAACATTATCATTAAATTATAAGTTTAGAAATATATCAATCTAATTAAACCATCGAAAATGCTACTAAAACTAATGTAACTTTGAATAACCATATATATGAAGCTTAATGGTTAGTAAAGACAGATTAGGAGGTCAAGGGGGAGTGGGTGCCTAATAATGTAGGATTCTAATAAATAGATAGCCACACATAGATCAAAATGGATTGTAACATATAGTATTGCAATATTTATATTGTTAAAATTAAATAT
The DNA here is from genome assembly GCA_000404065.3 of Pinus taeda. Classification (NCBI taxonomy): domain Eukaryota; kingdom Viridiplantae; phylum Streptophyta; class Pinopsida; order Pinales; family Pinaceae; genus Pinus; species Pinus taeda. Next base: position 32,966 of record APFE030068659.1, read on the forward strand.
AAATTTAAAATACATAGACTATATAAAATTTATTACAATCCTATCAAATGATATTTTGAATAGAAAGTTATTAAGCCACATTGTGAATAAAAAAAGGATTTACATAGATTCTTTGACAAAATTTATTTACTAAGGATGATATGGGGATGAATATGGTATCCAAGTTTGTGAATAATGTTTTGGATTTCCTTCAAAATGAGTTTCTTGACATGGATGTTAATGAGCCTTTATAACAATTTCTGTGCAAAAAAGAAACCCACAGCTATGAAATGGATTTAAGTGTGTAGAAAATAAATGGTATGTGATGATATCATCACCAAGGAAGTTGTTAGGAAGGTTTTGAAGACAAATGTTCCGATTTTTTTGAAGCTGAACAAGCTCAAGAACATAACTAGATCTGCACTAGCTAGTGCAAAGGGAGGCTTCAATGTTCACACCCAATATTTTATACTATATAACTGTTATATATGTTGGTTGGATTTTCTAATCTATATTGGTTTAACAAATTTCTAACATATATTAGTTGTCAATTCACAACAGTTTGTGATTATGATGACAATTTAAGTTCATATGAGCGCAATGTCCATGATGCGATGTATGAATTTTTCTCCCCACATTTCCCATCAATGATTATAACCTTGAATGGGATAGCACTAGTTTGTCATCATCATCTCAAAATGACCCGGAAGATGAAAATTTACCATGTTTCTCATCATCAATTCACACCGTATCATAGATGATCCCTGCTATAGATTATATGCATGAATTTATGGCAGGCCATCCTTGGTACCTAGCCTATGATTGATTGTGACAACAGGTGAATAATGGAAAATTTATAAGGGATCTTGTCAACAAAGATACATCAATTTTCCTTTATTCACTTGTTGTCACAATCAATCATAGGCTAGGTATAGGGGATGAACTTCCATAAATTCATGCATATAATCTGTAGAAAGGGTCATCTATGAGATATTGTGAAATGATTATGATTGAAATTGTAAATTTTCATCTGTTGGGTCATTTTGAGATGATGAGATAAACCAGTGTTAGCCCATTCAAGGTTATAATCATTTACGAGAAATGTGGGGAAGACAATTCATACATCCCACCATGGACACTATACACGTACTTATATTATCATCATAATCACAAATTGTTGTGATTATGCATTGAAGTAGAAGTAGCTAACACCTAAATTAGGAGTGTGGTAGTGTATGGTGGAGTGGGATAGGGATTCAAAGTAGTAGATGGTTGAATTATCATGGGAAAAAATTGTGTAAAGCCTTAGTTTAACACAAGAATCTGATTATAGGATCTTGGTATTCCTAACAGAGTTAATTGACTTATACTAGGAATTTATCAAATATATGGTATTCTACACCCTCTATGATCGACCCATCACATCAAATCTATGATCGATCCATCACATCGAATCTATGATTGACCCATCACATTGTTCTGTAACCAAAGCCATGGAAGGATCTAAATCTCAAGAAAGTGCCAAACATTAAAGAGAAATAAACTTAAATTTAACCTAACTATATACCCTAGGTTTATAAACATGGTATCAGAGCCAAGTTTTGAAGTGAGGGAAGAAAATAAGATCAACTTGGTACCATATCATCTCAAGAAGAGTGAATTCCCTAGTCTGAATTTGTGAAGGAAAGAAGAACAAAAATTTGGGAATAATTACTAGTCCTAATTATAGAGATAAGGTTAATAGGATACACATAATAGAGCAAGGGATTTTGGAGGGATATAAGCACTTTTCTTGATGAATGAATAACCAAAATACCTTCTCTTCTTGGGCTGAACCTATCAAACAAGAAAGAAAAGTTTTGGGCTCATTCTACTAGCCCTATTGTCTATGACATAACCTCAGATTTTCTTAAGAAGAGTGAGAGCTTAAGGAATCTCATCTTGACAGACCGGCATGCTATTTAAGGAGCTCAAGAGATGCCAAGCATCTTGACAAAGTAAGCAAAGGTATGAGGTAATTTTACAAAATCTGAAGTCTTCAAAATTGCATGATACTGTAGTCAAAGAAAGATGTCATAAGGTCTGCTTATTATCTATCATCTTGGAAAGATGTCGAATATTCATCGAAAAATGTTCTAAGTAGTATTAAAGTATTCCAAGCATAAACCTTTATTGTAAATCCTAGAAGAAAATATTCCTTTCTGATTTCAAGAGGATTGAGATCCTCTCTCTATAAGACCGAGTTTCATTCTAAGCATTAGTATTGTTACAATAGGATCAAGACATATAAATTTCACTGGCATATGAAAGGATCCTAAATTTGTCTATCAAGCCTTCATTCTGGACAAGTTTTGAGTGATCATAGTCTCAAGTTGAATGGTATGTGCATGAGTCTCTTTTGGAAGCCCTAAAATGTTTGCCATTGTCACCTTATCAAAGGGAGCCAAAAGCACTATTGAAAGAGGATACACATGTGCATAAAAGAGATCCAAGATTGAGGGTATTGATGACCTCATTATGAGATTAAGTCTTGTTGAAATAATTCCAAAAGCATACTCTAGACCTGTGCATAAAGACATAGAAATTTGAGCATGTTCCTTGTTTATATTGTCATATTACAAGTGCGGATCAGTTCTCTCACTAGTATCAAATAAAATCTGGGATAGTGGCCTAATTGGAAATTAAAAAGGAGTAATTTCAATCTTATAAATAAACAAGTCTAGATATCCTCTTCTTCTAGGTATAAACACACTTTAAAAGGACATAAATTGAAATATAAGTCATATTGAAATGAGAGATGAGCCTCCTATTCTAATTTTGAGAAAAAGAGACATAGATTAAATCTCTTAAAGGCACATCTGACTTATATTCAAAGCTATACTCACCATTGATCAAGCTATAATTTATTGAGCTGTGTAAGTGGCATAGGAAAACAAGAATATTTGTGTAATTTCCTATGATTAGTTTGACCAGTATAAAAATACAAAGTTTGAGCTTGTGAAAATTAGTGAGCCGACCTTCATTGAAAGGTATATCTATTTGAATTTACAATGGTATTATTTTTGGAATCATTTTTAGTGTAGCTCTATAAAGTTGTTAAAAAGAATAAGGGTATATGTTTGAAATCCCTAATTCAAGGGTATAATAATCCAATGGGTCACATTGGAAAGAAGCAAGCTACAGGTAGTGGTAATGCCATAACATTCACTGCAATACAATTTTATGTTTAGTCATTACAATACTAAAGTAAACATTTTGAAGAAATTTTTGCGTATAAGGAATATTATTGCACCTATAACAATTATCTTTGTGGGATCTATGCATCACAAAGTTGCAAGCAAAGATGAAACCATTAATTGATTTTGAAGAGATAATAGTCCAAAGGCAGTAAGTAGGGTCATTGAAGGAAGGTTCTATTTGTTGTTATCCTATTACTAAAGATAAGGAAATATTCAATTTTGTTCCATCATGAGAAAGAGTTGTTGGTGCACTAATAGCTGACAATAATGCCAAGAATTAGTACAAGATAGTTTTATTGACAATCATTTCAAGAAATTCATGGGTAAAATGGATATCCTTGTAGGCATTTATCTAGGTTTGTGCAACACTAATGAGCTAGCAGAAGAGTAGTAGCATATTGAACCTAAATCAAGAAGAGGTCAATATATAGATACCATAAATAATATCTTGAACTAATGCACACCTTAAATAAAAGTGATAAAAAGACCATTGCATCTAGAATAACAGGTCACTATGAAAAAGGTATATAACATTGAGGTATGTATGGAATATTTTATTAAGGATCCCACATTGAATTATATAAATAAAGGTCAAGGAAACTTCATTTTGGAATCTTCACATAACACATATTTCTCTCTCCTTTTATGAAAATTTCAACCTCCAAGGGAAGCTATTCTCTTCACACATGTGAGAGTTTGACTGGACATTCTATCTCTGCGATGACTTCCTATTTTAGCCAGTGTTAACCATCTTTGATCAAGGTCCATTTGACCTATTTTGACTATAATTTTTGAAGGTTTGACTCTTTTTTACTAGGCCACATTAAATAGCACAGGAATAATGGAAATATGGGTAGGTTTAACTTGCATGACAACAGGCCTGAGGTGGAAGTTTGACTGCAGGGTTCACCTTTTGTTTAACCAAGCTTGACCACTTCAAAGTTGACCATTTGTTTTTGTTTGACTGTCAACAAAGGCCAAGTTCCTCTCTCCTTTGACCAAGTTATTTTGGAAGAGTTTGACCAACCTTTGACTTTTAGGTTAGGGTAGAGTTTGTCTGCTGTTTACTGAGGGCATAATTAGAGACTTTGACTAGGCCATCTATTTGACTATATGCAGTGGTATTAGATTATCATATTGGAAAGTCAATTTTACTATTGATGTTGACTTTGTATCATTGTAATATTTTGGATTTCTCTCTATTTGAACATTTTATATTATCAAAAAGAAAAGATTTGTGGGTTTTCCCCTTTGTGGGGTTTTTCCCTAGATTCAAGCTTAAATCTCGACGTCCTCTTGTCTTGGCTTGTATTCTGCATTTGTGTGTATTGTTATTTCTTCAGTTACTATTAATGTGATAATGGTTTATGTGATTTCTATTGGAAATGAAATGAAATTGTAATTGGGCTAATATGGAACATTGTTTAGTAATTGTTATAAGAAAAGAACATGTTAACTAAAATTAACAGGGTATTAGAGCCCAAGTGAGGGGAAGCCCAAGCAATAGAAGAAAAGAAATCATTAAGGAATTTGTTTTCAAATGGTTTCCACTTCAATTATTGGACTGTGTGGGCATATTTTGCAAACCCTTGTTTCAATGATTATGAAGAGAAGGTCTCTAAATATTCAAGATAGAGATAGAGGAAGTAGGTCATCTAGGACCAAGTGTTGAAGAATGTAGCTAGTGTCGGTCTTCATAGTTGTACTTGAGTCATTATTTGCCAAAATAAAAGAAAAATATTTTTTATTTAAAGGGATTGGCTTATTAAAGCATGGGTTTCATGCTTGTGTATGGTCATTAGGTCATAACACCTATTGTATGCTCTAGTTTATTTTATTGAGCCAAAATCAAAAGTCATAAAATTGTTTTTGTGTCAAAGGGAACTACTCCACCAAGTCAACCCTTTTATTCTACAAAATACTGCCAAATATCCTTCTAAATCAACCTCCAAACAAGTATACAAGTTGGCCTCAAGACAAGTGTTCATGTCATCCCAAAGTACAGTGACAAACCATTATAAATAGAAAAGGAATCTCGACCAATTTGAAGAGACAAAAATCTCAGACTTGTAATACAAAAAATGGTTCAGACTTGCAATACAACAAGGGTTCAGATCTACAATACAAGAGAACATTTGATCTGCAATTTTTCTGAAGTAGAAAGGAGTCATGCGTAATTCTATAGAGGGGAGTACAATCCAAGAAATTAAGATCATGGAGAACCTAATTTATGAAGTTAATTTCAGAGGGTCGAGTATCTTGGAGAAAGATAGTTGCAGAAAACAAGAACATAAGTTGCAGGAAGGATCAAGAAATTAGTGAGGGATGACTTGGTGGATGGAATGGGTTTTTGGCCAAAGGGTCAAGTTTGTCTTAAATTGATGTAATCTGCTAGATAATAGTTGGTTGGGATTTTCCCCTTCATATGGGTTTTTCCCTGGCCTTTTGCCTACATCTTCTTTCCTTGTTTGTTTGGAATTTGTCTTGATGAACATAACAAATTGAAAGAAAGAACTAATAAAGAGATAAGAAAAATAAAAAAAAATTGTCAAAGGTAAGAGAAATACACTTGAAGAACCCAATTCACCTAATGAACTAAATTTCTCAACATGGTATTAGATCTTGGTTCTTTTGTGTAAGGGTAATATGAAGGTCACTAAGGCCTTAAGACAACAAGAGGAAGATAAGTCTCATATAACTGAGTTTTTAGAAGATACAAAAGAAAATTCTAGGCACTCTAATAAGCTCTAGTTGTAGTAATTAGGCCTAATAACTTTGACTAGACAACGAAAAAGAATTAATGAAGATAGGAGCCTTGTTTTAGAAGACTAAAAGGCTAGCTCGAGCATTCTAATGAAATAATCAAAGTACTTAAAGCCTATAAAGACCATCAATGAAAACTATGAACTATGTGCTAGCACAGTGATCTGAATTCTCAAAAATATAGGGGAATGAGTTAATGTTTGGGGTTTCTCAAGGAACAATCCTTACAAGAGAGAAAGTGAGATTGTTACACTTATCTTGATAAAATGTAGACATATATAGTGGTATAGGAACCTCAAATTCACGACAATTATGTAACATGAAGTCAAAATTTAAGCGTCACTAAAGGGTTCGAAAATTCAGAGCATAAGTATTATTGAAGACCAAGACATATTCCCCATAAAGTTCTAAATTATATCTACAATATTCTTAAAGAAGATGAAGTAATGAGCATGTTTAGGAGCCATCCTAGAGTCCTTTTTGGAATACTAGAAGAAGTGACATCAGTCACCGTGGAGAAAGAACACCTTGTTATAGGTCTATTTCGGCACATCATTCTCGACGATAATATCAGTACAAATAGGGATCGTCAAACCCTAATTCAGTTGCTACATGCCCTAGACAAGTCATCATATTGAATGTTTTCATCCATGAAAGTTTCCTAGCTTGAAACCCTGTTGAAATGCCTCTTTGGGACACTAGTGCAACCTTGGTCAGGGGAAACTGCTTTGCATAGTAGGTAGGTCCATTCAGTCCTACACTATAGTGCACTTGGGCCCACTTTAAGACATGCTGGGTGAGGATGAGGAAAATTGACATAGGACTTTGGGAATATTCCTTAATTCTAGAGCATTCTAGAAGGATTCCCAACTCTTATCTGATCCTATGAGCTCGTTTTTGGATAGGCTATGGATCAATTAAACCTATATCCTCTCATCCATTTCTCCATGGAAACTAACTATCCAATTATGGAAAACCATTCAATTCCTAACTTATGACAAAACCACTTGCATTTCCCTAAAAATTGACCACTCATCATAGTGATCAGGAGGCTAGAACTTGGATATTATAAAGAAATACTGTTGGTTTGAGACTTGAAATCATTTTCAAGTAATGTTATGCTGCTGGATTGATGTGCTATTGGTGTGATGAGGGTTTGGACTAAGCTGGATGAGTGACACAGGATTGAACCACATTGGGTGTAACTTCCCCTTCTATCAATCAATAAAGTTTTTTGTTCCTTTTCCCATATTCTTTTCTATATCTATGATAAATGTATGTTCAAATGTTGTCGATTCCATTTTTTTACAGTAGATAGATCATATGCTTTGATGGTTGTCATCTTTTGTTTATGTTGGCAGGTACCAATTGAGTGAATTCAGTTTGAGCAGGAGTGACGGGAGCAATTCAAAGGAGATCAAAGGAAGCGAAGGATCACAAGTAGGTTACTTTATCTCATATTCCTATTGTAGGAAAATGTTAAACATCTTTACTCCTATTGTTCTAATTGTAACTACCCACATAGGGAAGATGTACTTATCCATAGGTATAAATTCCATATAACAAATTGGCGACCATATTGGGGAATGAGCATCATTTCTAGTAGTTTACCATTATCGTTTTACATCCTAGTATACTTTATTGACTTCATTGATTTATTTTCAGTCATCTTGAAGCTTTTTGGTCAAAAACGGGTGCTTAAATGTCTGCTGATTGGGCTCTCTGGCATTAGCGTAGTGTTGGTCCTGACACAGTGTGTTGCAGAGAACCCTTCGCTTAGAGACATTGCTCTGCAACACACTATCTCCCACTCAGGGTTGCACTGATCCCTGTCAAGCCAAACAACCCATCTTTTGCTTGATTTTTTCCAAATTTTCTTTTGATGTTGTTTGCTAAAAGATCAATGTTTTCTATGTCTCTGAAATCAAATGCATTTCATCTCCTAGCCCTACGTTGACCTTGATTGTTTAATGTTTCTTAAGATATTTATTTATCATTATCAAGGTTAGCTTACATCCATTAGTCTTTTATGAAAAAGAATTGTCGTAAAGTCTTCATTTCTTTGAAAAGAAACTATCGTAATGTCTTCATTTCTTGTGAAAAGCATTGATTGATAGTTTGTTCATTTAGTTTCCTTATGTTAATATAAAAATTAAAGGAATGAAAATAAAAGCATGCATAATTCATTTAGAAGTTTGTGTGTGCTTATAGGAATGGTATAGGGAAAGTTTCATTAGATGTGATCTATGCTCTTTGTTTAAAGATTCTGATTGCTCTATCCCTTTTAGTTATGGTTTTCATTGTTTAAATCAAATGAAAAGAATTTTTCTCATTTTAGTTGCATTCTAGGAGTTTTAGAAACATCACGCGGTGAACCTAAAAGGCAAACTTTTAAAAAAAATCAATTAAAATTTATCTCAATTAACCTAATGGAGCATTGTAACTTAACGCATAACATTTAGAGGTCTAGGCTAGAGATGTGTTCCAATGTCATTAAACATAGCAACTATCACTAATGGTCCGTGAGACATTCCGAGTGTAATACCTCATTCCATGTACATAAGTATATTGCAGCTCTTCCATGTACTTTTAGGTATATAGGGCGGTGTTATAGTACGAAAAGTATAAAGGAATTCTCTCACTGTGCGGTTTCGCATTAGATAGCGCTAACATGGATTGGGCCTCCATGTACTTTTTGGTATATTTGGGAGGACTGCATTAGGTTGCTATCCATACATAGGTAACCAAGTTGGCCACCTTGTATAATGTGATACACCGAAAACAACATTTGCGGAGATTACCTGCATGTATGTTAAGTCCTTGGCTTCTCTGAGGCGGTATATTGCAGTTCAAAGTTACTTGGTAATCCTTTTGCGTAGATTATCCCTCTTTTGTTTTGTTATGTTATTTTGATTAAAATAAAATTAATTGATCACAGATAACATCCTCCACATCACTCCTTAGTTGATCTTAGGTTGAGACATATGGAAACAACTCCGGAGTCCATCGATCAAGGAATTCCTTTTGATGGGAATACTAGTCCTTTTCCTCCTTTCAGAAATATTAGTGCTCCTTATATGGCTACATTGTCCCTTCTAGGACTTACCATCAGCTTGCCAGTATGGTTTTTCTCAACCTCCTTGGCCCCGCAACTAAATATTCATACAATTGGACAAAATCAACCTCTAGTTGATCCTAAAGTCGACCCTTTACCTTCTTCGTCAGTTGTTTCTTCCTACCCTTATTCCTCTTCACCTGGTGAAAGTATTGACACTAGTAACCAGGTGGATAAGAAGAAGAATAAAGGGAAGAAGAAGAAGAAGAAGAAAATTCAACAGGGGGGAAACCCAACCATTGCTTCGAATGCAACTTCTGATGAGAAACCGTCCGATAAAACTCACAAATTTTGATATCCTTGCAAACTTTGTACGGGAGACCATCTTCTTCGAAATTTTTATGATATTCCTTAGATCTTATGAGAATGGTCTTCTCATTCACATCATCCTATGTGATCAACTTCTGGAGATCATGCTAGTGACACACCATCAACTAGTGGTAGTAAAGTTCATGAAAAGAATGGTAAAGTTAAATTTCCCTGTAGGTTATGCGAAGGGAATCACCCTATTCACCTTTTTCCCTATCTGGATGAAGCCCAAAAAGTGTTGGATAACCGTCCTACTTCTCTACAGCGACTTCCATCTGGTTACAGGAGACTCCCCCTTAATCCCTCACTAGTTGATGAAGTGACTGACCTAAATCAACCGTCGGGCAAACCCACTCTCTCTGAATGTGAATTCTATGAGTCTATACCTGACCAATCATAGGTTGAGGAAATAGTTGACCCAATTTCACCTTCAGTTAATCATACCTTTGCTATAGAGAGTGAGTATGATACCAGTCAGGGTCTTTTCATTTCTTCATATTCCAATGATCTTGATGACAACCCTCCTATTCCATCAAGAAATGAGGAAAATCCTCCTGTTCTCGTAACTCAAGGGGGTAATTCTCATGTTTTTATAGTACCCCCTCCAAGTAGTCTGGTCACTTCCTTTGATTGGAATCGATTGGCATGATGCCATCTTCCTTCTTATGTGCCTTTCCAAATCATAGTACAATTTCATAATATGATATTATTTGGAACTATTATAGATGAAGGTGCATCTGTGAGTATCCTTTCCTCCACTGCTTGACAGGCACTCGGTTTGTTGCCACTTGTGCCTATTACCCAGAATTTGTTGGATTTTAACAGAGGAATTAGTCAACCATTAGAGGTTTTTTCCTCAGTTGCCTATTACTTTGGGAGGAATTTTTTTTTTTTATCTCAATGTGATGGTAGTCCCAAGCCCTTTAGATTACAATTTAATTCTTCGGCGCGACTATGTTTATGGCATGGGAGCTATTGTTTCAACACTCTTTCGAGTGATGTGTTTCTCGCATGAAGGAAGAATTATCACCGTTGACCAACTTTAATTTCCCACTCCAAATATGACTTCCAGTCAACCATATTCCCTAAATGGTCCTTTTGTCCCAATGGTATCTTCCCCACCATGGGTTAATTGTGTGGCAACCTGTTCCATGCCTACATCAACTAACGATCAATTCCATGATGTTGTGCATTATGTACTGGGGGCATTGGAACCAGATCTCGCTAATGGATTCCTTGCTACGTATCCCTTCCAGAGAATTTTTCTCCCATCTGATGAAAGCCTCTCGGAAGTCATGACCTCTTATGGGTCATGATCAAGGAATCATGAGGATAGTTCCTAGTCTTATGTCAACCTTGTTAAAAAATGAAATAAAGGGTATGAGCATAGTTCCTTGTCTTGTGTCAAGCTCGTTAAAAAATGAAATAAGGAATATGAGGATACTTCTTTTACTATGTCAACCTCATTAAAAAATAAAACAGGTCCCTTAGCAGAGTTCCTTGTCTTGTGTCAAGCTCATTAAAAAATGAAACAAGGTCCCCTGGAGCAAAGTTCCAATTCGAGTCTTTGATTAGATCTCGTAAAATCTTAGTCGAGTATTTCACTTGATCTCATAAATGAACCTTCATTCCATCCACTTGATAGCCACGATTAGTCTACTTAGGTGAATGTAATGAAGCTTGGGGGGCATGCACCTAGAATCGAGTCATCATACTGGGCCCATGTAAACCAATCCAAGCATAGTTTTTCATTTCAAGCTTGTGTAAACATGAAACTGAATCCAAGCATAGTTCCCTATGGTTTAAGCTTGTGTAAAAATGAACCCATCTCCATTTTAACCCTCGTGATTTCCATTCTATTAGCCTCTTCCATTATATGAGCCTTGGTTTTTCTCCTTCCATTGTCATTATCTGCGTGGCTGATCATACACTTTCACTTGGTTTTTTAACCCTTCTCGAGGGACCACATCGATGAGTGGTTTTATTAGCCAACCTCTTGAAAATTACATGTTTTGAGCAGTTCCACCATTTCCGGAACTAGTTACTACCCTTTATACCACTCGTTCCTTTAGGACGAGTCACCTTTAAGCTCTTTTCTGATTCGTAAAAAATGAAACGATCGTCACGTTTTTTCCTTTTTTGACTTGTTAAAAGAAAATAAAAAAGGCGGTCTACTTTCAAGCTCTTTTCCAACTCTTTAAACATGAAAATATTGTCGGGTGCTTGTGCTTTTTAGCTCGTAAATAGGTTGGAAACGACATCTACTCATTATAAGTTTAACCCTTTTCTGGACTGAGATAGATTACTTACGAAAAATGAATACATTGATCGAACATGGTTAATAAGTTCTCTCTTGTATTATTTTACGCTTTTTTAGACTTGAGAGACAAATTTACGAAAAAGAACTTGTGGAGTTTTCTTTTTGTTCCTTTTCAATCTCTCTAAACATGAAAAGGACCAAGTTCTCATTGTCGTTAAACTCATTAAAGCATCAAATAGTGACAAAATTTTCTGTCATGACAAGATCGAGTTTCACCTTCGCTAGACTCATTAAAACATCACATAGCAATGGATTCACCCGAAGGGTGGAATTATACATCAAGCATATGTTATGCTCCTCAAGTTTGTTAAAAAATAAAGAGGTATTGGTCAGCAATGACTGGGGAAAATGGGAAAAGGGATAAATCACTTTATGGCAGCAAGTCGCTCCTGAACATGACACTTTCACTTCATCTCTGTGACTATTTGGGTTGGGTTATCTACTTGATGGTTATCATACCTAAGGTCTATCACACCATCCATCACTTTGGTTTTGGGTCAATGCTGCCAATTCATTCAGTGTCACCAACATGTTCAAGAGAAGTCACTTAGTAAACCTCATCCTTTGCAATACTCATAAACCTTCATTTTCTTGACTACCATTCCTGAACATTGTGTCATCAGTCACATTCTATCTTCAAAAAATCATTACACTCATTTTGTGTCGTTGATGGGGGATACATCATGGCCCTCCTGTGATGAGTCGCTTCTTATCGACATCAGCACATTATCCAGGAAGTTGACTTAGAAACACCCTTCCAGTACCTTGAGGCTTGCATACATCAATGGCTAGTTTCTCACTTTCGGCAACAGGTTGACATCACAGGCCTTCGATTGAAAGACTTTGTATGGTGTTCGACATCAAAAAATATATTCAGAACATGTAGAGTGTACTATAGTACCTTGAGAATCATTATCATTATTGGTGATTTCTCTCACGTCTGTTAACAAATTACATCATTGGCTAGTAATTAGATGGTGTCTTCCCATGTTCGACTTCAGATCACATTTTCACATGGTTAGACTCGTACTTGAGTGAACGATTGGATGAGATAGAAGACCCTAGATCTAGTTTCATCCATCCTAGCTATGAATTCAAGAAAGCACTAAATCATCTGTACGATGACTTTACATAGATGGTCATCCTATCATGGGTCTATATCTGTAGACAAATATCTGATTTATGTACATGTAATGAAAAGTTTATATGCTGAGTATGGGTATGTCTTTCCTCAACAATTCATGAAAAATTCAAAGATATAATGATATTATGTATTGTAATTAATGCAGGTCACTGTTCACTTCAGATCCTCCTCATCACATCATAAAGCTTATCACTCGACATTATCATTTTTGACTTCATGCTTTAGGGGGCAGCTATTACAGGTCTATTTGTGCACATCATTCCCGATGATTAGATTAGTACAAATACGGCTCATCAAACCCTAATTTAGTTGCTACATTCCCTAGACAAGTCATCATATTGAATGTTTTCATCCATGAAAGTTTCATAGCTTGAAACCCTACTAAAATGCCTCTTTGGGACACCAGTGTAGCCTTGGTTAGGGGCAACTGCTCTGCATAGTAGGTAGGCCCATTCAAACCTGAGATGTAGTGCAATTGGGCCCACTTTATCCTGCGCTGGGGGAGGATGAGCGAAATTGACATAGGATTTTGGGAATATTCCTTGATTCTAGAGAATTCTAGAAGGATGCCCAACTCTTATCTCATCCTATGAGTTCATTTTGGATAGGATATGGATTAATTAACCCTCTATCCTCTCATCCCTTTCTCCATGGAAACTAACTATCCAATTATGGAAAACCATTCAATTCCCAATTTATGACAAAACCACTTGCATTTCCCTATAAATTGACCACTTATCATAGTGATTAGGAGGCTAGAACATGGATATTATAGAGAAATACTGTTGGTTTGAGACTTGAAATCATTGTCAAGTAATGTTATGCTGCTGGATTGATGTGCTATTGGTGTGATGAGGGTTTGGACTAAGTTGGATGAGTGACACGGGATCGAACCACATTAGGTGTAACTTCTCCTTCTATCAATAAATAAAGTTGTTTGTTCCTTTTCCCATATTCTTGCCTATATCTATGATGAATGCATGTTTAAATGTTGTTGATTCCATTTGTTTATAGTAGATATATCATATACTTTGATGGTTCTTGTCTTCTGTCTATGTTGGTAGGTACTAATTGAGTGAATTTAGTTTGAGTGGGAATGATGAGAGCAATTCAAAGGAGATCAAAGGAAGTGAAGGATCACAAGTAGGTTCCTTTATCTTATCTATCTATTGTAGGAAAAAGTTAAACATATTTACTTATGTTGTTCTAAGTGTAACTACCCACTTAGGGAAGATGTACTTATCTGTAGGTATAAATTATGTATAACACACCTTCTGAGCATAAGTGTATTAAAAGGCCTCAATAATAGGAACCGAGATTTCCCACCTTATTTATGTGCATAAAGGAGACCAAGATATAAGGGTCATTAGGCCTATCATCAAGCTACATTCATCTTAGAAGACAAGAATATGTAGTTTGTAAGTTATATGCATAGTTACAATGTCAGATTGGCATATATATATATATTATATATTATATATTATATATTATATATATATAATATATATATATATATATATATATATAGATATATTAATATATTTATATATAATATATATATATATATATATATATATACTATATATATTATATATATATATATATATATATATATACACACACACACACACAACACCAATCAAGCCTATCTAAGGTAGTGAGCTGACCTAAAATGAAAGAAGAAAAAAGTTACAAGTATCGCTCTTGAAGAAATTATATGAGTAAGTAATAGCCTCTACTAAAATGTTGAAGAGTAACAACATCAAAAGAATTCTTGGTGATGTTAAAATGTAACTAGTGTCAATCTTCATAGTTGTTCTTGAGTCATTATTCGTTGTAAATATTGATGTACTTGTCAAAAGAAAAGAAAATGTTTTTTTTGGTAATTTTTATTTATTTATTTATTAATTGAAATGGGTTTCTTTCCCATCATGTTGTGGTCTTAGTTAAAATCACCCATTTAGTTCTCTAGGGGTCTTGTTGTCAATTCAAGAGTTAAGGTACCGATGTACTAGCCCTCGAAGGGTCCATGTAACAAGAATAAAAAAAATATTTAATGTAAAATGTCATATCTTAGAAGCCTTCAAGTGATGGTTCAACCATCCCTCTTCATGTTAGCTTAAACGTGACTAATTCAACTCCTAAGAAGCCTAAAAAAGAACTTGTTATTCTCATTTGAAAGGCACATAACATGTGATACCAATTTGATCCATACGATTAAAAAAGGAGATCTGATCCAATGAAGTATGTGGAAGGAAGAAAAAATTCTGTAGAGGCTAGCAAAGGAGGAAAATATGTGTTTTAGGAGCTCACACATGTGGATTTGTTGGAGGAACTAGGGTTTCCTCAATCATAATTTTACAGATAATTGGTTTGGCATTTTGGATGACTCAACACTTGGAGGTTTTTGTCTTGGGTCAAGGTCAATGGGTTTTCCTCTCTAGGAGAGGTTTTGGCCCTAGGTAGTAGCCTACATTTGGTGTTCTTGATTTGACATTGTGATCTTCTTATTGTAATTTTTCTTGGTGATGAAAAAAACTAAATAATGATATAAATCACAAGAAAATTTCAAGGATAAAAGACAAATCAAGTAAAATAATAACCCTAATTGTTTGTCCTAGATTTATCAACATGGTATCAAAGATAGGGCTTTGATTAAAGGGCAAAAAGAAGGTCATTTTGGAATTGTATCTTCTCAAGGAAAGAGAAAACCCTAGGTAAAATTTATGGAGGCAACTAGAATGAATTTTTTGGCACATTTTCTAATTACAGAGACAAGGTCACATTACACAGTTGCAAGAGCGAGATCAATTGGATGGAATTCAAGCTGTGTGCAAAAGGATCTAAGGGATAATTTAATAGTCCTTTGAAGTCCACACCTTCTGGTAATCATATCAAAGGCTTTTGGCACCTCCATTAGCCCTTAATAATTATATCAAGGGCATAGACCTATGGTAGTAGAAGGGAGAGCATAAGGAGGATTTTTGTACATGATGAAAGGCTTGTTAAGGAGCCCTAGGGGCCACACTCACTCATATAGTAGACAAGATCAAAAGTGGTATCACAAGGCCTACAAAACCTCCAAAACATCTTAGCATATATCTATCCCTGGTATGTATAGTTTAGTTACTATAGATCAATAATTTTGTTAAAGTTTTGAAGGGCTATTTCTGAAGTTTCTATGATATTATCTTATTTATATCCCTAGAAAGGACTTGATTCCTCTATCAGAGTTTCAAAATTCTGTGATACATTCCTATGCATAAATTTCTCATTAGAAGAAGCATCAAGGTAATTTCTGCACCTATGCATATATTAGTTCCAAGATCAAATTTGTTGAATGGATATTTTAAGAATATGACAAAAGTACTAAAGTTCTAAAGCATAGTATGATTGTCAAGCAAAACTTATACACTACATATGTACAAGATATATAAAGGTCTTGTCTATACCTGAGCATGAGGTCCGAACTACTCTTTATCAAAATCTTGAGCATAATTAGCATGCAAATGAAGGCTAGAAAAGAAGGAGCTTGGTTCTCCTCTTGTTCTAAGCATAAACACTTTTCAAAAGGACTCAATTCGAGCCTCAATCACCAAAGGATGAGGAGACGAGACTCCTATTACTTTTTTGGGCATGATGGAGACTTAGAATGAATGGATCATTAGGCCTATCATCTCATATAGTCCCTCGTATAACCAGAGAAGAAGCATAAGTGTTTATGTGCATATACGAGAAGGATGATTACCTTACTCGTAGTACTAGATAGTGGCATAAGAAGACAAAAAATATGTGCATAGAAGTGATGATTTTTGGGTACATATATATACACAATCTAAGCAAACAATGAGTCGACCTGTGGTAACATCGAAAGGGTATATCTCTTTTGGAGTTTCATTAATGATATTTTTGAAATCATTGTTGAGTGTAGCCTTGTAAGAAATAGTCAAGGGTTCTAAGATGAAGGTATAATAATGAAATTTCCACATTGTAAGAAGGACTAACTTTAGATAGAAGGTGAGGTCACATATTTGTGACATTGACACCATGAGTTCATGATTATTTTGGATTGTTAATAGTTATTATAAGTCAACTCTCTATAGAAAATTCTTGGGCATTAGAAGTATTATTACACCTATATCAGTCAGTCTAGTGGGACCTATGCAAAGTGACTGACATAGCAGAAAAGGTTTAATGACTTTGAAAAAGATAACAGTCCATAGGGAGTAAGTAGGGTCACGATGTTATGAAAATCATTTCTTTAAAGGAAGGTTCTTGTTACATCAATTACTAGCAATAAAATATGCGTTTTTGATTGTTAACATTTTGAAAACCTCTAGAGGTTCACAATTAATTGATATATCACTACCATCAGTCCTCTTTTTTTTCCAAAGGAAAAATCGTAATCTTTCATTATGAGAGAAAAATTACATGTAGTAGATGCTTGTGGAATATGCGGTATCTGTAAGATCGGTCTAGATCTTTGTATAATAGTTTGTTGAAGAAAAATTTATGGCCTTGCCATTTCAGTATAAAAAATAATAATTGCCTCTTTTATCATCAGAAATATAAATATATACATATTGATGTGTCTATGCAATTACTCAAAAAAATGACATCAATATAGATACTAATGTAATTTATGGTCGATCCACCCTGAAGTAGTCCTGGTCTAGATATGGTCTATGATGATATTGATAGACCTCTATGCCCAGTTGTTCATTGATTAACCACATGCCTCGGGGAAGTAGCGAGCACTCCTTGGAAAGCTTGTCAACATCCTCATTGTATTTCCTATGTATATGTTGACAAGAGACATGTTAAAACTTGTTTTGAGATTGTGCATGTCATTCATAATATTTTGAAGAGATATAGCATGACATTTGTTTTTTTCATTGAACCAATTTATAATAATTTGAAAATCTCCAAAGATTTGTATAGAAGTGCAATTATGTGCGAGTGTAAAATGCAGTAAGCGTTTGAGAGTGATAAGCTCAGTGAAATTATTTGTTCCTTCGCTCAGTCCTGATTTGACTTTGAAGTGATGCTAATCCGAGATGTATAAGCAAAGCCACCCCCCCCCCCATAGCGTTGAGGTTGTTGCTGCCCCATCGAAAAAGGCCCATGGCTGGGTTTTCACAATATTACCAGGTCTTGATATTATACGAGTGCGAGATGGCTCTTCATCAGGGATGTCATGATAGTTTGTCACTGCCTTTGCAGTAAGCAAGGGCCAACAAACGGGCCGATTCTTAAATATATGGGGGTTATAGGCTAGCCAAATGGACCATTAGACTATAAGTGGTAGGCTTTGTGCTTTTTTCCCTAGGTGCACTGTGTTCCAGTTATTCCAAGCTTGCAGAATAGTAGGGCCCTGCCAAGCATTCCTCATTGAGAGATGCTGTGTAATTGATTGCTAGAATTGAGTGACGTATGAGCAGGACATGAACAGATGCTCATTTGATTCGATTGCCTGTTTGCAAAGAACACACCAACTCGGCCTAGAGATGGATCTGTGCATAAGTTCCTCTCCTATGGGGGTTTTGTTGCTTAAAACGCACCACATAAATATGCGGGGTCGGGGGGGAGCTTTTAGTCTCCATAGCTGCTGCAACCAATCCTGAGTGTGGATGGGACTTCGGGGCTATAGTAGATGTAGATATTTGAGTTTTGGATTGTATTTCCCATGATCAGTAGGAGTCCAAACTAAGACATCAGAATCCTGATTCAGGATTATATGCACTTCGGATAGAGCCCCATTGTATGAATCCCAGGATTGCTGCCACTGTGTAGGAATATTCAGTTCATGAGCTATTCACCAATGCTATCCGAGGATGGATCTGTGGTCTTGATCAACAATTTGGGCAATCATCTTGACCTCCCTATGGGTAAGATATTGTATGAGGTATGGTGGAAGAAGGTATTGGTTACCCCCACCTATCCATGGATCGATACCAATTCTTATAGAGGAGCCATTGTTTATGCGCCATGTCAATTCTGCTCCGATGAAAGGAATTTTTTGTAAAATAGATTTCCAAACAATGGATATTCCCCACTTGGCCACTCTTGTTGATGAACCCAATCCAGGATCTGATGTGGCCAAATGTATTTATGATATGTCACTATTGTCCAAAGATTGTTAGCAGCGAGAAGAGACTAGCTCATCTTTGCTACAAATGCTTTGGCAAAATAAGGTAGATCTTTTAACTCCCACCCACCCTCCCCCCATTTCTTGGGGAGGGCGATGTTCTTCCAGCTTACCCAGGAATTTTTTTTACCTTCCTTATGTCCACTACAAAGATATCGGCTACATATCTATTGTATACAACTGAGGATTCCCCGTGGGATCTAGGCAAGGGACATCTAGTATACCAGGGTGGCTTCCAGAACAGATTTGATAAAAACAAGTCTCCCTACTCTAGAGAGTATTTTGTGATTCCAACTTTTTAACCTCTTCTCTAGCTTGATCACTAACTAGATCCAGTCAACAATCCTATAGCAATTGCATTTTATTTGGAAACCCAAATATTTAAGCCCATCCGAGAGGTTGTGGGGTTATAATGAAAGTGCAAATGGGCTACTCTGACTTCTTCAGGGGTAGTATGAGATAGGGTGATCATAGATTTGGTTTGATTCACAATCATTCTAGTGGCGTTTTCAAAGAGAATGAGAATCTCATGGAAGGTGGCCAAGTCCCTAACACTACCATCTAGGAATATCAAGACATCATCTACAAAGAGCAGGTGCATGAGGTGGAAGAGATAATTCATTCTTAGGCCTTTAAGTCTGCCCTCCCTCTTTGTTGAGGCAATGAGCCTATTGAGACCCTCCATCACCAGAAGGAATAAAAGTGGAGACAGGAGACAACCCTGCCTTAGCCCTTGTTTGGCATGAAAGAAATGGGTTGCCGAGCCATTGATCAGGATGTTGTAGGAGACTGTATTTATGCGGCAGATGATCCAGATTATGAACTCATTAGGAAAGCCTAAGTGTATGAGTATCATCTTGATGAAGAGACAACTTACGCGATCAAATGCCTTGGCAAGTTCAATCTTGAGAATTATGCTTTTCAGAGCCTTTGATTTTATAGAGTGTATGGCTTCCTGGGTTGTGCCAATGGCTTCATGAATCTGCCTATTATGGAGGAAAGCAAACTACTCTGGGGAGATGTGATAGGATAGAATGGGGTGAAGTTGATCTGCTATAATCTTAGTTATGATTTTGTATATGGTGTTGCAGAGAGAGATTGGGTGAAAATCATTAAAAGAGTTTGGGGAATCTGATTTTGGGATAAGAGCAATGAAAGTGGTATTGATGGCCTCATACATTCTCCCAGGCGTCCTGCACTCTTCGACTACATTGAGGAGGTCATTCCCAATGATTTCAAAGAAAGCTAGGTAAAATTAAATAGGCCAGCCATCCGACCTAGGTCTTTTGTCTTTATGGAACCATTTGAGAGTTCCTTCCAGTTCTTCTATGGTGATAGGAGTAGTGATCTCATCTACTGTAACTTGATTGAAAAATCTAGGAAAATTCCTTGCTACACGAATGCTCTCAGCTAAATTACAGCAAAGAGGTTCCTTGAAGAGTTATTGGAAGTGTGATATGCCCAGCTGAGAGAGCTGGTGGAAAGTTTTAGCGGATCCTCTGTCTGGAGTGGGTAGTTTCCAGATGGTATTGGAGGCTTTTCTTCCTTTGGCAAAGTTTTGGAAGTACTTAGTGTTCTCATCCCCTACTTTAAGCCAGATAGCATGACTCTTTAGTCTCTAGGTTTCCTCCCGTCCCTTCAAAATATTTGCTCTTTTGTTTTCCACATCAATTAGATGGGATTTGTCTTCAACACTCACAAATCCCCTATTATTGTCATCGATAAGGTTTGTTAGGGCAGTTTCCATAGATGAGGGTATTTGATTATCCTTCTGATGTTTTTCTTTGGCCCACTTAATAGCGAGCTTCATGAGTTGTAGAAGGTTTTGACAGAAGCTTTCAACCCTTGTATGAGACTGAGAGGGTGGGTTTTGTGCCCAAAAATTAGTAACTAGCTCATTATATGAGGGATCATGTAGCCATATAGATTTGAACTTAAAGAGTTCCTGAGGTTTGATTAGAGGACCAGATACTTCTAAGTAGATGGGTGAGTGGTCAGACATGCCTCTTGACCCAACCCACTACCTATAATGGGATAAACACTGCAACAACTGGTTCTTGATGACAAACTGGTCAAGCCTCTTGGCGAGGGTGGCCTCCCCAACCCTTCTATTCCTCTAAGTAGGAAGAGCCTTTATCATTGGGACATTAGTGAGCTGGGCCTGGTTGAGAAGATTTTCCATAGTTTCTGAGAGTGAATGAACCTGAGCTGATGAGCCTTAGGACTCACTCAATCTGATAGAAAAGTTAAGATCCCCTCCCAATATGAAGTTGTCAGCAGAGGACAAGGATAGGTTAAGGAGGTGATTCTAGAAGGCCTCTCTTCCTTGGCATGGCCCATAAACATTCATGACCTTGAATTCCATTCCTAATTTAGCTGAGAAGAAATCAATGCCCATGTAACCCTTTCCTCCCCAGGTTGAAATGGGTTTAATGGAGCGGGGATTATATCCCATGGCCAAACCACCAGAATGTCCCATGGCATCAAGTGCAGTGAAGATCCACCTAGGGCAAATAGCCTGTAGAGTCTTAGTAACATGATGTGCTTCCCCTAGGGTTTCATGAATGAGGATTAAGTCGATCAGTTCCACAGTGAAAATTATGCGAAGGGCTAGTTTTTTGGAAGAACTAGCCAAGCCCCTACAGTTAAAGGAGAGGCATTTCATGGGGGAACCCTGTCTAGGGTTTGATTTGCTCTAAGAACTTGATCTAAAGAATATTGTATGCCCGAGATCACCTCTACCCCAGCGCAGAGAACTACATGAGTGAGGTATGACTTGTGCCCTCTATGTGGTTTAGTAGAGGAAGCAGGAAGAGTCAAACCAAGGCCTGTGTAGTCCCGAAAGGATTTTCACGAACGAAGGTTATAAGAATGACAGGGTACCAAGGGGGATGAGGGGAGAGGGGGATTTCACAAGGTGAGTGATGGGGGGGGAGGGGGTGGTAGAATTGACCAAGCGATGAGAAAGAGGTGAGCAGGGGATGGATGTAGGTGAGATGATACCATGTGAAATCAATGTAGAATGCATATGATGTGCATTGGATGCATTAACATAAGATAGAGTAGGGGATGAGGGAAGAGGAGAACCCACTAATCGAGCTGCTTCTGCTGCTACCCTAGCTCGAGTCAACGAAGGGGATAGAGGACTTGTAGATGTTCCAAATTCATGTTGCATTAGATTGGATGGGGTTGCCTTCCAGGGAGGTTCTAGGCTAGCCTCTGTATGCTTTCTACTAATGACAAGAGTACCGTTGTCAATGCCAACTTCTTGCCCTACTGCTGTCTCTTGGTCTTTCACTACCAGAGGGCACTCTTTGAATAGATGCCCAACCTTGTGACATCTGTGGCATCTAAATGGCACTCCCTCATAATCTGGGATCTGTACCTGGGTGAAATTCCTCCACTGTAGAATAATCCCTTCTTCCAAGCCCTCCCGAGTGTCTAGGTGCACTAAAATATATGTTAATGATTGATTTTTGGATTGGACAATGGATTTATCATAATCTAGGAATGTACCTAGGGTATTGCCAATTTTGATGAACACCTCTTTTGACCAATACTGCAGAGGTAATCCTGGTAGCCTCACCTAGAGAGGCCCTGCTCTGATCTACTCTCTCTTAGGATAAGAAAGAGGGCTCCATTGTTTGAGTAAAACCAACGCCATTTCTATATTCTAAAATCAAGCCAGGGACATATTTGTGTTTTCTTCGTGTGCAAAGTGAAGTGTAAACCATCCACGAGGTAGAGTTTGAACCTTCGGTAGCTAAAGGAAGATCTTCCCCCAAATCTGTTTCACCCATTGCCCTAATCAATCTATTGTATAGGTTATGCCGCTAACCCGGACCACTAGTACTTTTCTTGCACTGTCGGCGATATCCCCCATGGTGAGGCCTTTGCCAAATTTAATAGTGAAATCTTTCCCAGATGCTTTGATGCACTTGGATTTCTTCTTCCTTATTCGAGGTGCAGTAGGGTGGTCTTGTAGTGGATCTACTAGAATTTTTGTTGCCGAGGAGGGCTCCGTTAACCTAACCCTAACAACAGGGGTATCGAAACATCCTAATGGGATTGTGGGTTCCTGTGATTTATCACCTGATTTGGGAAGATTTGCTGCTTGCTGTGTTTGAGTGACCACTTTCGGAGCAGGTCAAGAGCATGGGTTAGGGTTCTGAGTGTAACAAAGATCAGCGGGAGGTGTGGGATCAAAGAGTGGAGACGAGCATGAGGCGAGGAGGTTGAGGGTTGAAGGAGACAAGGGCAGACAGTCAAGGGTGGGAGAGTCGATGGAGAGGGAACCGATGCAGAGGGAGCTGTCCTTTTGCCCAGGCAGGGAGACAACCGACATCGTTAGTGAGCAGGATGAGGTAGATGTAACGGTGGTTGAATTTGGAATAGGGTTTTGGAATATTTCCTAATTGGGGAATGGATCCAACGAATAGTCCACCACGTCGAGTTCCATTCCCTCCATACTTATCCACTGAAAATGACAGTTGTGCAGGCTAGGACTGGCATGCAGTAGGCTGGCAGGGGGGACTGCTATGGGTGCCTATGGAGGTTAACCAAGGTCAGGGTAGAATGTTGAGAGTGTGCTGCAAAACTCCATCCCACTACTGTCAGTCCTCTATATTTGTGCATCCCTGATAAACTAGTAGAAGAGAAATAGTATATTGTTACTGAAGCAAGAAAAGGTAAGCAAGATGCAGACCTTGAGGAAAAATGATGAAGAATCCACAGCATCCAAAATTACAGGCCACTACAACAAAGGTATGTAATTGTGAGGTATGTATGGTATATTTTATTAAGGGTCCAACATGAACAATTATGGGGTTAGTAGTACTAGGGTTTGTTGTTAAATATATTGATAAATGTAGTGATATTTGAAAATTTTTAACGACATAAGTAAAACCATAGTCATATGGAAGTCTTGACTCTATTCCCTCAAATAAAATCTAACCCTTGGTTTTTAGGGTTTGTGCACAATCTAGGGCTCATGTCAAGTAGGCATGATAAGGTTGATAATTTATATATGGAAGCCTTGGTCTAGAATTGGCACTTATAAACCCTAAGAATACAATCTTTAAGTTTGGCGGTAATCTTAGATTGACACATTAACATTATGCTTTTGTTATTGTATACTTCACTTGGGTGTGCTTGTCAATGAATATTGCAGGTATAGGAAGTCAAGGATGAAATATGAGGAAATCATCTATCTTGGAAAGCATGATGGAAGGATGGAGATGTAAGAACCCTTGGATCCTTGGGCACTTTGATATATTTATGATATAGTTGTGTGACCGTGGATGCTTGAAGAGTTAATAATATCATACAAAAGAATTCATGAACCCAACCTCTTCATAAGCTTGTTGGTTCAGTTGCACCATGATGGGCCTCATCCTGAAATTGAGGAGTATGACTAAATGACTGGCTAAGATATGTTTCACTAAAGACTATGATAATGATTGAAGGAAAGACCTTGATAAAGATATAACATACTGGATTTTTCACGATCATACTATATGAATAAGATTCACTTTAAGAAGGATATGATGAGTCTATTGGGTTGTTGCCTTGGTACTTAGTCCAAGGAACTGATGTACTGCATAAGGACATATATGATAGTAGGTTGTAGATGGTTTCATAATCATGTTTAAGTGGGAGCCATGTTCAAGCTCGATGATGATTAGTTTGTGAAAAAGATTGATCATAAAGAGGTAACTTTAATTTGATGTTCATTTTTATTTTTGAACTCATCTGGTTGAGTTGAATCAGAGCTACTAAAAGAGGGTTGTAGAAAGTCACCTACAATTGGTACTCATGTGATTAGATGGAAGATCCTGAAAGAAGCATGACTTGAAATAGATAATTGTATGAAGGATAGCTAGATGTGAACTAAAAGATCACTTTGTTTAGAGAGTCTTCGGCGAAATCACATAAACCATCTTTTGTCGATGCGTTTCGAACCAACCAGTGTGGTTCATCATCAGGACAAGTTGAATAACCAATCCAGCTTCGCTTGTTAAATAGGATGTGCAGAGACTCCAACGGCTATATTGCCAACGACTAATTTTGACCTAATGACCCAAGTCAAACCACTAACATTCTTGATTTATTTAATTTAATATTATTTTTCGTAATAAGCGAAATTAGGTAAAGAATTCATTTGTTAAATTAGCTAATTTTAATTGTTTATTCATAGATGTATATGTATATTTAAAAAGGAATAATTTTATTTATAATTTCTAGAAATTAAATTATATATTAAAAGAATCTTATTTGTTAATTTAACTAAATGTATTTGTTTATTAATAATATATAATTTATTTAATTATCATGGTCCATTAAATTAATAAATTATATCAAATTTCATAAATAATATAATAATTTATATTTACTAATAATCCTATATTTATTAAATATTTTATTATTCCAATATTATTAAATTACCTTAGTCAAACAAATAGTATTCTTGTTATATTAAATTACTATTATTTAGAATTTAGTTACATTAGGTACACTCTATAATTGAGGAATTATTTGTTAATGAGCATGTTTATTAATAATTGTATATATATAAAAAGGAAACTAACTCAAACTAACTTATTACTATTGGTACCTCATATATTTATTAATAATAAATTTATTAATCACTTAAATTAAATGGTCATTTTTAAATTAGATCTTCTCTCAAGATCTAATTGTATTTATTAACTAAT
>APFE030068659.1:59309-97237 GCA_000404065.3 Pinus taeda
ACCCAATAATAACAGAAAAGAAATATGTTATTACGATAATTAGCCCTAAATTAATTAATACCCATTAATAACTCATACTATAGGAGCTAGGAATTAAAGGGGAGAAAACTCGGAAAAAAAGGGGGACCAACCACCGAAAACCAACCTTAATGAGAGGGAGAAAAGAAACCCTAGGACTTAACAAAAAAGGAATTGAGGAGGCTAGGAAGACAAGGCTGGGACACAGCAACTGCTAAACATTGTTATGGATCACAGAAGTCTAAATTCCTTAATAAAAGATCACTTTCTGAGGAAGAAAAAGGATGAGATGATGCTGGTTCAACACTATGGGGATATGATCCAATGAATTCATCGGAAGGAAGAACACATTTTGTAGAGGCCAATGAAGTAGGAAAATATGTGTTTGAGCATCTCACACAGCTATATTTTTTGGAGGAACTAGGGTTTCCCCAGTCATCATTTTGCAAATAATTGGTATGAGGTTTTGGCTCGCTCATCACTTGGAAGTTTTGACCTTAGGTCATGGTCATGGTCTTGGAAGTCTTCATTGAATAGATTCTAGAAGAAGAGAGTTTGTGGGTTTTCCTCTCTAAGAGAGGATTTGGCCTTGGTTAGCAACCTACATCTAGTGTTCCTGTGTTGAAAATGTGATCTTCTTATTGGCATTTGTAATGATGATGAACATAACTAAATAATGATATAAATCACAAGAAAATCTCAAGGGTAAAAGATAAATCAAGTTAAATAATAACCCTAACTCTTTGCCCTAGATTTCTCAACAGGTGAAAGCAGTCAATATCTTGAGACTTGTACACTACAAATCCTAACAAGAAGGATGTCTCCAGTTAGAAATTTTGGCATGGGATTATATGAGAGTAATAATATCAGTGTATCTAAGATTAAGTACATATTCCTATATTTGGCATTTGTTAACGCTAAGATTTCATCCTCCATTGTTGCTTAGAAACCCTAGATTGAAAAAAATTAACATCATTCTTTTAGTATCACATATTTTGTACTTGTCAATAAGCATTGTCGACATAAAGGTTAAAATTAAAAGGGAACACTTCGATAAAGGAAACTCTACAAGGTTTCTAAAAGGAGCAATTCCAGGTATGTCTAAAACTATAAGATTTGGATTAAAACTTTTTCATTAAAGTTATTTTAAATTTTCCTTGCATTACTATCTTATGTTTAGTGTTTTGAATCGTAAATATTCTTGTTAGGAATATCAATCATTATATTGAAGCTACCTTTGTGATTTTTTCAATTTTGTTGAAACCCTAGCCTTTAGGATTCACTATAAAATCCTACCTTTTGATGCTTAGGGTATGTTGTCATGGACTCGACCCGAACTAACAACCGTAAGTCTTAGTGAAGGCCATGATGAGAGAATGACATCTAGAGGATTAGTTAAGCATCTGAGAATGAT
Source organism: Pinus taeda (assembly GCA_000404065.3). Taxonomy (NCBI): domain Eukaryota; kingdom Viridiplantae; phylum Streptophyta; class Pinopsida; order Pinales; family Pinaceae; genus Pinus; species Pinus taeda. The sequence continues at coordinate 60,742 of APFE030068659.1, forward strand.
ACTCCTCAAGGATTATAAATCCAAGATAGGTAGTAGTCTCTCTAATAACACTCTTTAAGGATCTGAGAGGGTATACAAGATTGGTCAAAGAGGACCAATGTTCTTTCAGAATTGGTAATCCAAGATAAGAATAGCCGTAAAGGGACATACCCGATGAACATCCAGGTGGGGTATGTGCCCTGAGAGGTAGTGTAAAGAGATATTTATTTTTTATAAAACACATCTTAGAGTCCACCAACTAATCAGATTGGCTAACCCTTCAAGTGATCATGGTGTGTTGGTCTTTGGGTTTATGGTCTTGGAAGTTTGATTTGAAGTTGATAAGAATAGAAGTTGGGTCTATGGTCTTGGAAGATTTGCAATGTAGAAATAAAAAAGCGTTTGAAAGAAAATACAACACAAAACTAAATCATGCACCCGGTAGCCAAGAACTTGGTGGGATAAAGTTGAGTAGTAATTTGATGAGTTTTTTTCTGTATATGACTCCAACCCTAATTAATATTTCAAATCAAGATAAGTGAATGAAAGTACCTGCAAAAAAAGGAAGGAGGAGAAGTTAGATGAGATAAATAATTAATAAACAGAAGAAAAATCATACTAGTTCCTTATGCCCAATTAATAAAGTAAGATTTTCTCCTACTTCCTTTCCTGGAAAATGATAGTTTGTGGTCTTTCACTCAAATACAAATACAATGGTCAAACAAAGACAAATACTACATGAATTTTTTCATGGAAAAGTTTCTTATTTGTTATAAATATTTATGTAACTCCCACACAGCCAAGACATACAACACAAATATCCAACAAATTTTGTTGTCGCACCTAAACCCTTATCATTTTGAGCTATTTTCTTTATATAGTTGTTCCACTTCAACATCCAAATTGATACTAGTTCTTCTACACATATTCATGAGACCAATGAGGCAAAATTAAAGTAAATTTGACCAAATATTAGATTTAATTGCATGAATAAATAAAAATTAAAAGGACTTGAGTGCATGACTAGCTAAATGAGCTCCTCTTGGTTTCAATAATAAATTTTTGGAGTAGTTTAATCTTGGAGTAAACCTCCCTCCACTCGATGAAGCAACATCGAAGTCAACATTGACTTTGTTGTTTCTTAGTTGGATCGAGGGTGTTTTGCTCCAAGATTATCTAAATCCTGATTTATTTTATACTGAATAGGGCCAACCACATGAATATGGAAGCTCTCATGGCCCCTACCCCCACTCACGTCACTCTCAATTCCGAGTACCCAATATATATACTATATAGGAAATAGTTGAAATCAAGACATTAAGATACATAAAAAAACAAAAAAAAAACTTTCATTCATTCGTAAATCCACAAGATATTTCATCTCAATAAATTTTCTCATAAATATTATGTTTAAATAATATGAAACAAGTTCATGTACACAAATAAACATATAACAATTATTTATTAATATATAACATTCATTAATCCATTCATTAAGCATAGACATAAAATACTTAATCTCAAAATTTTTTATCATCAAAAATATGTTTTCATAATATGGTATGTGATGTTTTCATAATTGGATTGGGTACCATTTGGTTAAGACCCATCATGAGGTGATTGGAAAATGGGATATAATATTTTTTAATTGAATTGACTTGGATTAGTTGTAGATTAGGAGGCCTAGTTAGTAGTACTAAGCAAGTCAATGGTATATTTCAATGAGAATCATGTCTTTCATGAATCATGGTATTTTCAAATGGATAGTTGAGTTCATTATCACATGAGTCGAAACCATTATGTAATTGAAAGGGGCACATGAAGATGAAAAATTTATTCATTGAAAGATAGAGGATTAAACCCTTAAATATTCATTTGGAAGGTTGATTGACGCATCACAACTAAGGAAGTAGTTCAGGGAGAAGAAAAGAAGGGAATTATTCAAGGAAAGGAAGGATTTGTCTCTTTTATTAACAATAATATTAGAAGTACTGTAACACAATATTGTGGATGGAAAATCCTAAAGGTCATATATATTTCACTACAATAATCCATTAGCCCACAAACTCAAAATTCCATTTTTATGTTGTTTTGTTATAAGCACAATTTGGACTTAACTATGAGTCATGGAGATAGTTTGAAAATCATACTTAGTTATTTGAATAGGGGACCAAGGACATGCTTTATTTTATACATTATATTTTCATTCAAGAGAATTCACTAAAACATTCATGTGGAAATAGGACCATGAGTGAGAATCTTGGTTTCTTTGTTGAAGGTTGAATACAAGACATTTTTTTTTTGTAAGCAAGCATTTCTACATTATATTAACAGAGAAAAATTTACACAATGTATAAACATAGGATACATCTCTGCCTCAGAATGAGGAAACCAGAGTGCGTGATAAAAAATTCTCTGCCCCTGGGAGGGGAAACCAGAGTTCAAGTTTTCCAGAGAGTTTGAAATGTGAAATATATTGCCATTCAACTCATTGTGTTTTTATGTTGTTTTGTTATAACCACAATTTGGACTTAGCTATGACTCATGGAGATAGTGTGACAATAACACCTAGTTAGTTGAATAGGGGACCAATGACATGAGTTATTTGATAAATTATATTTTCATTCAATGGGATTCACTAACACATACATGTGGAAATAGGACCATGAGTGAGAAGCTTGGCTTCTTTATTGAAGGTTGAAGACACGAAATTTGTTTTTTTTTTTTGTAATCCAGCATTTCTACATTATATTAACAGAGAAAAAATTACACAATGTACATACATAGTATCCATATCAACCTCAGAATGAGGAAATCAGAGTGTGTGATAAAAATTCTCTACCCCTAGGAGGGGAAACAAAAGTCATGTTTTCGAGAGAGTTTGACATGTGAACTATATTTCCATTCAACTCATTGTGTTTTTATATTGTTTTGTTATAACCACAATTTGGACTTAGCTATGAGTCATGGAGATAGTTTGACAAGCACACTTAGTTAGTTGAATAGAGGACCAAGGACATGAGTTATTTGATACATTCTATTTTCATTCAAGAGAATTCACTAACACGGACATGTGGAAATAGGACCATGAGTGAGAATATTGGCTTCTTTATTGAAGTTTGAAGGCAAGACATTTGTTTTTTTGTAAGAAGACATTTCTACATTATATTAACAGATAAAATTTTACACATTGTACAGACATAATATCCATCTTTGCCTCAGAATGAGGAAACTAGAGTGTGTGATAAAAAATTCTTTGTCCTTGGGAGGGGAAACCAAAGTCATGTTTTCTAGAGAGTTTAACATGTGAAATATATTTCCATTCATCTCATTGTGTTTTTATGTTGTTTTTTTCTAACCACAATTTGAACTTAGCTATGAGTCATGGAGATAGTTTGACAAGCACAATTAGTTGAATAGGGGATAAAGGAGATGAGTTATTTGATACATTCTATTTTCATTCAAGAGAATTCATTCACACAAACATGTGGAAATAGGACCACGAGGGATAATTTTGGCTTCTTTATTAAAGGTTGAAGACAAGGCATTTGTTTTTTTGTAAGCAAGCATTTCTACATTATATTAACAGAGAAAAATTTACACAATGTATAGACATAGTATCCATCTCTGCCTCAGAATGAGGAAACCAGAGTGTGTGAAATATATTTCCATTTAGGTAACAGTGGAGGGTTGAGTCTCACAACGCCATGAATGATTACTATAATCAAGGATAGCTACAAACCATAATGGTGTTGGGAGCTTCTTGGGCCTAGACCATGTGCACTTAGGCCTAAAAAAAGAGGCGAGGTTGCTCGTATGTCCATTAAGTCAAAATAGGGTCGCTTTGATATTCATAAATCAAAATGAAAACTCAATTAATAAACTTTTTCTTGCCAAGTGATCGGTGGCTAGCGCATGCCGCACTAGAGCTTCATTATAGTCATGTTGGTTCCTCATTGTACCTGAGTGCTACCTTGAGCATGCACAGTGTAGGAATACCCAGGGGCATCTTCTGGGTTGTAGCACCCATAAGGGTTGGGATGAGGTGGGTAGGGAGGAGGATCTCTATGGGAGGTAGAGGAGAAGAGTTGGTGGGAGGGGAATGTGAGGGAGACATAGAAAGGGTTAATAGGTTTAGGGGGTAGAATTTTTTGAAGTCTCTAGAATTTTTCTTAGGGAGGAGATGGAATGGATGAGGTGTGTAGAAAGATCTACTATCCTGTTAACAAATTTAGACTTTTTTTCCTCCCTATATTTTAGCTGACGGGCTAGGAGATTGTAGAGAGCCCAAAGGGACATGTGTCCCCTATAGGTAGCCTCCTCTTCCATGGAAACCATGCTTCTTCTGATGTGCTCAGGTATGTTGTTATCAAACTAGTTGGAAATTGAGGCATCATACACACATCCTCTTCCCCTGCCTGGGTGACATCCCCTTCCTATGTTGCTACTCATAATGGAGTTATAGGGGTTAGGCATCACAAGATTGTGGTCAGGAGGAGCAGAGAGGATTACAAGGGGAGGTGACCAGGAGAGAAACAACTGGGACACAAAACCTCTAAGGAAAATAATGCCAAATATGACAAGGAGAGCTGCACATTTCAAGGCAAAGATATAAATGTTGGAATTGAGTTCGGATGGGTGACATCTATTGAGAGATTGTCGCCACGTGTTGAGTTCTGTCAAGTGTATTAACCAATAATAAGTCTCCATTGTTCATAATAGTATTCAATGACCTATGGAAGTGATATAAATCTCTGTGGTATGAGATCCTATGATTTTTGCATCCTACAATCATAATCCTAGGAAGAACCTATGGAGGCATCTAAAACAAAGTTCTAGGCGATTTGACAAGCAAAACATAGCTCTCTGGGCACCTAATTAGCACTAATATCTGATAATAGGATGCAAACCCTTCTATAGAAGAAAGAGGTCATCCAGGACAAAATGCCAATAACAAAATGCTGAGATATGTAGCATTATTACCAGAGAATTTGAGGACCATCCAACCATGAGTGAAAATTTGGTGCCAAGCTCTGAAAGGTGAGTGAAACCCTAGTGCCCTCGTATGCAGATCGAAAGGATGCTAAAAAATGCGGCCTACACACTAGTTTATTTTCTTATATTGGAACCCAAACAAAAAACACAAAATTAAATATAAATATATAATATAACATATAATTAAATTAACTTAATAATTTATAAAATATTATAACATATAATTATATTAAATTAACAATTTATAAAAAATATAACATAAATAAAATAAATAAAATATATGTTATATTTAATTTTACTTGAATTTTAATATTTTAATCTTGGTTATATATCATATTATATTATAATATCTTAAAATAAAATATTATATGATTTTTGTTGAAATTAATCATGTATTTCATGTGCTACATGTGAATAGAAATTTAGTGGTGTCATTGACACTATTATGATGAAATCCCATGGTATTTTGTGATTAAACATTTGAAGAACCCATAGTTCAACATGGCTACACAATGTGGAAAACAAAAATCCATTCACTAATATAATTAAATTTAAGAATATAAATATGATGCCACCAAACCATATGTCAAGTGTTCAAGTTGAATTTAAATGCAAATGAATAGTTCTCTTAGCTATTTAATAAATTGAATAGTACAATGAGTCAAGAAAATACATTGTTTGAATATAAGAGATCTGTGTTGGAGGGTTTGTGGGAAACTAAAAGAGGATACATTAGTTAAGCATTGTTAAAGATGACGTGGATGAAAAATATGATGATGATGATGACAATGATGATGATGATGATGATGACGATGATGATGATGATGATGATGATGATGATGATGATGATGATGATGATGATGGTGACAATGACGATGTTGATGATGATGATGATGAAAAATATGAAGATGAAGGGTAAGAAGTTTTCTTAAATGGAAGGGTATAAAGGATTTTTCTCAACCTTTTGACTATGAATTACATTATAAGCATGCAACTCGTAAATAGTAATAAATAATTTCATCTCCTTGACATTTATATATGTTATAATTTTGTCTTTTGATTGTGAAATTCTTTTTGTGAGTCATATTTGTGTCTAAAACCCTCCCATATCATCAATGCATGCATCTACCATAACCATGTCAAATTTTAGTGCATATGAGTAAAAATTAAAAAATTTCAACGCTGGCCCCATTCTCAAGTCACATCATGACTAGTTTAAGAGACTTTTGCAGCTCTTTGGAAATCAATCCGTTGAAACTTGCAAAGAATAGATAGTGCAAAATAATAAATTATACAATAAACTGATAACACTTTCAAGTGGTGATGATGGAGATTAGAATAATGGTGTCATCACAACTCAAGTCACATTACGACTAGCTCAAGAGACTTATGTAGCCCTCACGAAAAATCATTAGCTTTCATGTGCGAATGCCTAGGGTGTGGGCATTCGCCCTGCTGTGAAAATCAGTCAACACAAATAATTATATCATCAATGAAAACAAAATATTATCATTTGTTAGTACCATATTGCATAATCAATTAATTATAAATTGACTTTTAACACCTAAACATTAATCTAGTCAAATTTCTAAAAATCATTATGATACCTTCGTGGTGGGAACTATGTAATGGGAAGTCATGGGCCAACCTTACTTATTTTCTGCGAATGCTCCTTGGAAAGTCAGGCTAACCCACCAACCATGCATATGATCCTATGAATTTTCCCGTCTGTTGCTTCGCTCAAATCTCATCATTTGTTTTCCACTTTGAATGGGCATGGGAAGTCATGGGCCAACCTTACCTCTTTTGTGTGGGCCTCCCTTGCCAATTTTGGCCAACCCATGAAATTATCACTTAGGCACCCTGGCGTGCCCAACATGCGACGCCCCATGGGCGCTCGAGCAGCCCACCTTCGTGTGGGCATTTTCCCTACTATGTAAATCAGATAACAAAAATCATTAGCTCATTAATGACAATAAAATATTATAATTTGTAAGTACCATGCTACATAATCAATTAATTATAAACCAAAATTTAAAAGCTAAAGATTAATTTAGTCAATTTTCTAAAAATCATTATGAGACCCCCTGGTACGAACTCTATTCATGGGAAATCATGGGCCGACCTTACCTTTTTTTTGTTTTTGTTTTTTTGTTTTTTTTAGCGAGTGCTCCTTGCCAAGTCAAGCAAACCAACTAACCATGCATGTTACGCTATGACTTTTCCCTTTGGTTGCTTCACTCAAATGTCATCATTTTTTCGCCACTTTGGGTGGGCATGGGCAAGCATGGGCTAAGCTTATTTATTTTGTGAAAACGCCCCTTTCAAGGTGTAGTTTTTCCACCAACACATCGCACAAATGTGGTAGCATGCCTAACATGCGACACCCCATGGGCGCTCAGGCACCCCGCCTTCGTGTGGGCGTTTTCCCTACTATGAAAATAAGTCAACATAAATCATTAGCTCATCAATGACAACAAAATATTATCATTTCTTCGTACCATGCTGCATCGTCAATCAATTATAAGCCATATTTTAAGACCTAAACATTAATTTATCCAATTTTTTAGAAACCATTATGAGACCCCTTAATGGGAACTCTATTCATAGGCAGTCATGGGCCGACCTTACTTCTCTTATACAAGTGCCACTTTCCAATTCGAGTCGACCCACGAACCGTGCATGTCATGCTATGACTTTATTCGTCGATTGCTTTACACAAATGTCATCATTTTTTTTAGCGCTTTGAATGGGCATGGGAAGTTATGGGCTGCAATTACTTATTTTGTGTGGGCTCCCCTTGCCAACTCTGGCCGACCCACCAACTCATCACACATGCCCAACACGCAACAACCCATGGGTTCTTGGGAATGCTGCCTTCGTGCAAGCGTTTTCCCTGCTATGTAAATCAATCATCACAAATCATTAGCTCATAATAACAAAAAAATATTATAATTTTTTAGTATCATGTTGCATAATCTATCAATGATAAATTGGATTTTAATGCCTAAACATTAATTTAGTCAATTTTCTATAAATATTTATGAGACCCCTTGGTGGAAACTCTGTTCATGGGTAGTCAAGGTTCTACCTTACTTCTTTTCTGCGGGTTTCCCTTGCCAAAGCCGACCCACTAACCATGCACATCACACTATGACTTTTTCTATCAGTTTGTTCACTTAAATGTCGTCATTCACCCAACTGCTCACACATATTGTCCTTAATTGTTTCACACGTTTTCCCATCCATTGTGTTGCTTAGTTCACTCGTCACCCAACTTGTCCGGTCCACTCCACGTGCCCAATTCGTCTGCCCATCATCGTGTCATGCAAGTCACCTTTAGGCACCCGAGCATATCAAGGACACACACCCTTGTCATGCACACAATGCCCTTGGTTCACTTTACTCATTCAGATTGCCCATTGTGTCACCCATTACGCACACCCCATTTGCACATGGGTGTCAGGACACCCTAACTTTGTGTAGGCACACCGAGGGTGCTTGCCTTCGTGTTGTGCATGTGACACCCCCATGGTCACACTTCCCTTCATACTTCATTTTTTTGCCAATCTGTGTGGGCATGGTAGTCATGGTCCAACCTTACTTGTTTTATGCAGGCGCCCCTTGCCAAGTATGGTCGACCCATCAACTCGTCACACAGGTGCCCTAGCATGCCCAACACGCAACATCCCATGGGTGCCCCATCTTCGTGTGGGTGTGCCTAGGGTGTGGGCATTCACCTTGCCTGATTAGCACAAATCATTATCTCATCAATGACAACAAAATATTATCATTTGTTAGTACCATGCTACATAATCAATCAATTATAAACCAACTTTTAACACCTAAACATTAATTTAGTAAATTTTCTAAAAATCATTATGAGACCCCCTAGTGGGAACTATGTTCATGGGTAGTGATGGGCCAACCATTCTTTTTTTCTGCAAGATCCCCTTTCCATGTCAGGCTGACCCACCGACTTGTCGCATGGGCGCCCCTATTGGGAAAGCGCCCTGACGTGCAAAACACGCAATGCCCCATGGGCGCTCGAATCCCCTGCCTTCGTGCGGGTACACCTAGGGTGTAGGCGTTCACCCTACCATGAAAATTAGTCAACATAAATAATTATGTCATCAATGAAAATAAAATATTAACATTTGTTAGTACCATGCTGCATAATCAATCAAATATAAATTGACTTTTAACACCTAAACATTAATTTAGTCAAATTTCTAAAAATAATTATGAGGCCCCCGAGTGGGAACACAGTTCATGGGTAGTCATGGGTGGAACTTGCTTCACACATCTACTCGACCACCGTGTCACCTGGTTCAACTATCTCCCAACTCACCTAGTATGTTTTCTTAACAAACCATAGTCAAAATTGGCAATGATGGTATAAACGTAAATGTGCTTCTCTTCATTTCAAGAATAATATATTATCTAATGAGCAAGGCAAACCATGTGAGGGTGGAAGCTCATATGCCTTCCCCCTCGACATCACTCTCAATTCCCCAATACCCAATTATATACTATAATATATTTGAGAGAGACATAGTAACATTCAAACATTAAAACTAGGAAAATAAAAATTTAAGGTGAATGAAATAGAACAAACCAACTGAAAACATATAAATACATACCTCATACTTTTCAACATTTTGATATCATTAATATTCTTCCTCATCCAACTCATCATATGTATCATCCAGTTTAGAATTCATGTTCAAAGGATTTTCCATATCAACATCATCATCATCATCATCTATATCATCATCTATACCACCCTCTTCTACATTTGGTTCAACTTCTTCAAGTTCTTCATTTGACACAATGTCAATATCATCTAGTTCATCCAAATTAACATTGTCTTGATTAACATATATTCCTTGAACTTCTTCATCATATTTTGACACTACATGAACCCCCTGCTCCTCTACATCATCTTTTTCTTCAATTTCATCTTCTTATGCTAAATTATACTTTACGGGCCTTCTATATCATCATATGGAATATGCTCTTATACATTTGGTTCAAGTTATAGGTGCTCATAGTAGTGGAGTCTATTGAATTTATTGGGATAAATTTTCATTCCTCGTGGAAGTACCCTGTTATTAATGCCTTGAAGACCTACAACATGAATCATAGTTAAAGATATTATAACAACAATATGACCTGCCAGTTAGTATAGTGAAGAAAATTCCGTAAAAATATAAAATAATCCAAACATATCATGTGTATTGATACATATACAATTCGATCCATACCTTGAGAGACTCTCTTATATTGCAACTTCCATGCACGAGGTGTCATTCTTCACGGTCTTAATCCAGTCTCTTATTTCCCATTGACAATATGTTTTTCAATACTTTGGTACTCATGGTTCTTAGAAAGGAAGTGCCTATACTCATCAAACACCTCCTTTCCTAAGATTCTTGAATGAAGAGATTTCATCTTAGGACAACAAACTAGGCAAGAAAATTTACCCTTTGTTTGAAGACCCGAAGAGATGGAATAAGTTTTATATAAACTATTTTAAGTATGTATAATGAATGTCAAACTATTTAAAAAATGTACATGAAATGAGTGTCATAAAATTAAACACTATTAAAGTGCAGGGTAATGTTATAACATACCATAGAAATGTGTTAGCCCTGGGGCATCATGAATTATCCAACAAGCATTGCATGTAGTTCAAATTGCCTTTGTGCATCTACTAGTAAGTAGATATGGGCTCTCCAAATGGATTGACACCATCGGCTGCTAATGGAAGACTAATATTACAAGATTCTCTTTTAAACACTGACATATTTTACTCTATATTCCTAAATGCAAATCCATCTGCAAGCATTTGAACAACACCACCTCCACTTATATTCATTGCACAATAATCCATAAGTTTTGCTATGATTTTTCACCTGAACAATTGTCGCAGATGTGGAATTATGGGAATATAATGAAGAACCTCACGAGGCACATTTTTTGTTACTTTATCAGTTTGATATCTACTCTCATAACATTCTTGGATTTTGTCTTTCAATGCATGTTCTTTATAATAAAGAATATCATCTTTAGGGGATGCATGAATAATATTGATACTCCATTCCAATATCTTTAATAACAGCATATAAATCTTGATACGTACGAGGTAAAACATTTGACAGTGGTAACAAAAAGTCACCTAATAATCTACAACACAAAAAAATAAGTACTAGTTAACGTACTAAATAATATTAATCGTACATATTGCATACAAATATTACAAATTAATTAAATGATGATCAACATACTAACATTAAAAACAATGGAAAAATAATTGCTTTATCATGTATATAGTACTAAATGTCATAAAATATATTAAATACCTTAGGAGTTGTGTCACACGTGTTTGACAAACCATTCACCACCTTTAAGTTGACCAGCACTAATACAATAGAGAGAAGATATGTTTCTTAGCCTTCATAAAAATGTTTGTTTCCCTCTCAAGTACAAGTATATCAAAATCACAATCACCATACTGATTTCCATCATCATCCATTACAACATTATCAAATATCTCTTGGATCAATCTATTTGTCCCATCTTCTTGAACTATGTTATCAACATCATTATCTTCTTCTATAGGATCATTATCTTGATCCTCAATATTAATCTCTCCATGTTATCGAACAAGCGCTTCTACTGCAACCACCTCTTCCTCATCGAGCAATTCCCTAGGGGGCCTATACTATACAATTACAATAAATAAAGTAATATTAGTATAGATAGAAAATATTTAAACGCCGATATAACAACCATTTACAAATATAATAAATAAAGAAAACAAAGACAAAAAGAAAGACAACATATGTGAGACCAAGAATCAAAGAAAACAAACCAATGAAGATGCTTGTGCAATTTACCAAGATATTTAAGAATATGTTGAAAAAATATAAGAAAGATATTACTTTTATTGACATGTAGCAAGTGAGACACTTTTTGATATATATAGTCACAACCATAATAAAACTATATTGATCTTATTCTTTATTCATCATTATAATGTCATATTCTTTCTTAAGTTCACTTAGATACCAAAAGTTTTAATAGGATGGGTGAGAAACCATGAGCTTGGGTGAGATAAAGAAACAAATACAACAAATAAATGTGATCATGAAGCTTGTGCAATTTAGCAAGATGTTTAAGATAATGTTGAAATTTTTTAGGAACAATCAACACGTGTGAGATGTAGGAATGTGTTTGACACATATTCTGATGATATGTAAGAGCGTTTAATATAGAGAAGTGCACCAGAACCAACTCTAGCGAAGTGCAAAGGTGCAACACATATAGGGGTGAACATACTTAAAAGCGACTCCTATGACTATAAGAAGACATGAAAATGACACTTTCACATGCAAATGAACTTGAAAACGACACATGCCATAGCTAAGATAACATGAAAATACCACTTATTAAAGTGAAAGCAAGCTAAAGAAAACAACCACGAATGTGAAAGCAACACTTGTGAAAGTGAAAGTTTGCAAAAGATGATAGTCGAGAAAACTCACCAAAATAGAAGTACAAACATAACCAAAGTGAGAGAGGTTATCAACAAAAGTGTGCACTAATTGTTGACATGAGTTGAACATCCCACATATACTATCTTGATGGATGGTGTGCTATGCTTGTTTAAGTTTGCATAAATGAAGTGCACTTTTTCTTTAGGAAAGTGGTAGGGAACCCAATAAATACACTTTTTTATAGGAAACCTTTTTTACTAAGGCATGCCATCAAATATCTCTCCTTCTACAAAAAATGGGGTATTCTTTCTTTTTGACTAATTTGATTTGACCAAAATGTGAAAAATGCACTCCTTTGTACTTACATTCAAAATGGAATGTTCTACCTTGTATGAGTGATAATAAGTGTCACACGGAATGAGTCAAGGTTGCGGACAAGATTGACCTCCCTAGTATCTAAAGATACCCAGTGACAAGCAAGCCAATCAAAAACTATCTTTCTCTAAATATGCAATTAAAAACAAAGGCAAACAAGTGTTTTAGGCCTACCTTGGGTCCAATGCAAGTTTGTGGAAGCCTCGCTCCCTTTCTCCAAATGAGCTTCCTTGAAGTGTAATTCTGCAAACACAAACAAGCAAACAAATTCAATAGAACCTGAAAAGCCAATATCATAAAGCATATTCATCATAATGATCAAGGAGATTATGAAACAAACCACATAAGACAATTTGTTGAGAAAAATGAATCTGATTGTATTAATTCAAATGAAAGAAGAACTTTACAACCTGTGCCTTGATGTTGTACAAGCTCCTCCTAGGGTCTGACAAGAAGTCTCCTCTACTTTGACAAGTTTAACTCACTTCCCAATGAAACCAAAAGGTATGTGATCTCTCCTCTCAATTTTAACTAGGAAGTCCCAATTCCATCAGCATTTACCCTCAAAATGTTCAGCTTCTAACCTCTCTAGCAACTGGCCCAATGCCTTAATTTATAGTGCAATGGAGGGAAGTTACTAGGTCCTCCTTCAAAGGGATAAAGTCCTCCTTCAAAGGGATAGATCCTCCTATCAAGGGATTAGCTCCTTCTCTTTTAGGATGCATGAACCACTTTGGAGCGAACAATCCACGTCAAAATCCTTCCAGAAACATCTAGATTTAACCCAAAAGTGAGTTTTTTAGGATAAACTTGCGCCTTTTTGACTTTCACAGGGGTACGCACCCACCCCTTTACAGATAGAGCGTGCAGATATGCAGGTATTATGAACAAAGAGTGCGGGTCCGCAGGTAAAAGTAGGAGAAAGTGCGGAACCAGAGTAATATTGATTTTCAAAGTCTTTCTCTCTTTTGCAAATCTTGACATGAAGAGCTAAGGTCTGATACTTGCTTAGGAGGCTAGTATAGGTGATGATAGACCCATACTGACTGCAAATAATCATGGTGATGATAACTTTGAAATACACAAGGAAACATAATTCTGTAGTACCTTAAAGCTTCAACTATTCATTGACCTCTTGCTTTGCTCTGAATTTCTTGCACTGGAATATCATTTATTGTTGCATTAATTTTACTTCTTTGTTTCCTATTGAGCCCAAAAAAGGAAGCATCCTATAAGGGACCATACTCTACACATTGGATAACTCATTCATTTTGAACCTAAGTAGAGCAAATTATGCATTTAGGTTTGTAATTTCTTGTTTTTAAGCACCAACCACCTCAAGAATCAAAGCAATTTCATTGTCCCTTCCTACCATTTGTCTTTGATTTTGTTCTAGCAATCTCTTCATAAATATCTTTGAATTTGACATTAGCTTCCCACATCCTATCTAACCTTTCTAACTCCAAATTTCATAGAATGGACATCATTTAGGATGGTTGAGAACCATCTCTACTTCCTAGCTCAAGCCTAGAATATCCAGTATTGATTATATTTGTCTATTATGTATTAAATATCAAATCCACTCCACACTATCTCTCCACACCCATGCTCAGCTACAACCCAATTCCACTTACAATTGTCATGAATTTTCTAACACCAATATATGCTTCCCAATTGTTGTGGAACTTGATCATTTGTTCCTCCCTTCCATGTCCAATCCTTGTCATTGTCATCAAAATCCACAACAATTATTATGCTCAGAAAACTTCATTGAAGAGTTTCCTGAGTAATGTCCCACTCACTTCACAAAATCATGAATCCCACACAATTCCCTCCTCATTGTAATTCATCTCCCATTTCTCCTCTTATCCCACCCACAATTTTTTTTTATTTTGGTGAGGGGTGGATAGATTTCCCTCCATAGTGATTTGTTGCATGTTATGGGAAACTCCTTTGAAAATTCCATCATTTGAGTTAATGTTGCTTCATGCAAATGTGTTAGTTGTTGGGTTGGCACATATGCCAATTAATCTCTATTACCTAAGTAACTATTCCAAGTTGTCATGCCCCACACACACATATAATATTTTTTTTAATTGATGCCTTAATGGGTTTTAAACTTTAATTGAGGAATAAATACCATGGTTTTCCTATGCTTGTCTTGAAATACTCCCTAATTCAACCTACTTGCGTTTTTTGTTTGTCTACTCTCATATCTAGAGCTTTGATTGCATGATAAAACTATGTTTTCTTAATCTTGAGCTCTTTAGTTATCCTAGTAGTACTTGTGACAACATACTTTGAGCCTTCTTATGACATTCAACCAGTGTTTTGATTATTATCTCTAACTCGATCTCCAATGACAATTGTACTTCTATATTTCCTTTTGCTAGTAATCATTAGGTCTAAATATAATACCAGTGCTTCATCTTGGTTACTAGATGTGATCACTAAACCCCAATAAAATAAAGTTTCCTCTATTTATTTAGGATCGACTGACCCCCCCCCCCCGCGCTCACACTGCCTTTGCGTATCCTTTCAATGCTTCATGGAAAAAGATAATAGACTTATTTTGTTCTTTATATCATTCCAATCATTCATATTCCTATAATTGACTTTGTCATTTTATGTTCATAATGGGTATTTGTATTATTTGACTAAAAGTAATCTACCTTTGGCCCATCCTTCCTAGTCCATTTGAATTTTATAGAATCTTTTAGTCATTTAAACTATAAATGTTATAATGATAGATTGTCTACTTTGATTAGTGTTTTATATACAAAGTTTACAGTTTGTTGGAAAATTGCTCTATTTCTTGCAAGCCATATTTCCCAACTGATAAACTTAAAAGCATCCATCCAAAAAAAAATTATAATAGTTATATTATTGAATGTCCCGAAATATTTTCCATCTAATAAATAGATCATTCCAGTTTTATGGGTATGCTACCTTACTTGAGATTTCTCTAAAGAATCGGTCCCAAACCTACTTGGTGTATTGGCAATCAAAGAATATGTGATTAATAATTACCACATATAAGTGACATAATGCACATCTATGCATTCCTTTCTTAGCCAATTTTTTAGAATTCAACAATTTCCATGCACCATAGTCTAGTAGAAGGCATTGAAATTTGTAGGTGAGTCTCCATTCCATATATATTTCCAAATCTTAAACTGTGGAGGAGGTTGAAGGTCCTGCAATAGCTAACGATATCCTTGCTTGATTATGTAAATGGTAGAATTCCATCCTCTCACATCAACTTTATAGCAATTGATTGTATCACATCTAGTTAGTTTCTTAAAAAATAAATCTAACAAGTTGATTATACCCCTTGGAGGAAATAAATTTTTGCATCCTATCCATATTGTATTTTCACCCCAAACAAAAATAGTCGAAATATTTCTTAGGCCATTAGCTAAGAACCAAGATTTTAAAGGAGTTAAACCATTAACTATATATAAAGGAGGCCTCCCTAGAATGTTTCATACCATATATTAATTAATTTACTTTTACTAGGAATCCACATTAATTTTTTTTTAACAAAGTCGGTTGCTATATTAGTGGCTGAAAAAATAGAGGGAGATCAAGCTCCTGAGGTACATTAGTTGCCGATGACAGCTTGGATCAAGAGATTTACAAAATGGGGCTATCTCCTTGATCCTTTTTCTACTACTTCTACATCTATCAATAACTAGGCTACTGTAGATCCTTACATATTGGGACATCCAAAATTGACACTTGCAAAACATATTAATCTATGACTATGTGATTGATTTGCCTTGCAGTGGATTCCTCTGGCTGCGGATCCACTCCCTCTTGTTTGGCACTCGAGGAGCTGGTGGCTACATTGTTTTTCTTCTCTAGCATATATTGCAGGATGGAGATTGATTCTTCAGCATGGCTGCATCGATTTGAGAGCTGGCTAAACTATTCGTGGAGAGAGGCAACTCTGTGCAAAAAGAGATCTATTTCAGCCCTGTATTTCTCATTCATAATATGATTCTGTTCTTCAAGCCTAGTTTCCAGGATCCTCTGCTGATTCTCCAGGATGCGCTGCTGAGCTCTGACTTCTTCTAGCTCAGCTTGTAAATCTGCACAGTGCAGACAATCTTCGCTGTGGGCCATGAGAGCGGCAACAAGACTATGGAGAGATGAGTAGAAAATTTCAAAGGCAAGGGAGGGGTGCACTGAGGTGCTAGAATAAGGGGCTACTGAAAGTGCCGAGAAAGGGTCGCTTTGACTACTGTGAGGCGTAACAGAGATTCAGAGGACCAAGAGGTTACTGATATCACAGAGAAAGAGTTGATTTGAGGAGCAAAAGTCCTAGAAAGCGGAATGAATCAGGGAAGCATGAAAATAAAAGAAACAGATTACGCGGAGAGAGGGGCACTATTGAGATTGCTTCTCTGGTGAATAAAGGAGTCGAGCAGACTGCGCGAGCTGAGTACGAATTAAAGAATTTGTAGGGGAGAGATAAGGGGCGGAATGAGGGATGCAAAGGGGGCAGGAGGAGCTCCTGAAGCGGGAGACACGACACCTTAAGAGGAGAACAAGGAGAACATCAGACAGCTGAGCACATAATAGATAGGAAGAGGGGGTTGAAATAGCTAAACGTTGGGAGAGAAACCAGGGAGGTAGCAGGCAAGTCACGGGATAGAGGCAGGCCTGCAAAATATCTTGATGAAGCATGATTCCAGATCTTTCACAAGATCTCCCGGCGTTCTCCCTTTGAATATCACTGCTGCAGGATATGACATTATTTACCTGATGCTGAATGACACTGTTACAGAGGATCATCCTATTGACGGCCCACGGGTCACAATATTCATGCGCTTTTTCATTCATGTTGGGTTGGGCGCTGATGATTTTAATAAATTTATGGAATAACATGATATACTTCTATGGAATTGCCTCTAAGGGTAGCTGCTGGTCTTCCGCACGCATGGTTGGCCCTTTCATCTGCCTCCTTATTTAGGCTGCGAAGGATATGGAAGAAATGAATATCGTCTATATTCTGAAGGAGTAACCGGTTGTGGAAAATAACTTGCTGTAGCATAGTGTTGGGCGAATTCTTTTGATGCACCATTAATCGAATTACTATTGAGGAGTCTCCAAATACCTTTACTTTTTTAATTCCCAGTTTACATAGTTGAATTAGACCCTGATACAGAGCTAAAGCTTCGGATCCGTTGTTTCATACCTTGCCTAAACTCCACTCGTAACTGAGAATGCACTCCCCTTTATCATTAAGGATCAGACCCCCTGCTCCAGCTATGCCTGGGTTTGATTTTGAAGCCCCATCGAAGAAAAGAGAGTGACAATTGTTCCTTTGTATCCAACTTTTAAATTCTTGGTCTTGAAGTCTAATTTTCCAAGGTCTGTCTTGCCTCTTGTACGTTGTGTCCTTCTTGAAACTGCCCTGAATATTATGTTGCCTTTCCAGAATGTAACTTATTATGGTACGCTCCTCCACCGTGAAGTTTGATGCCATAATTTTCCCTGTGGTATTGATTGCAATCGCTTCCTGAGCAAGGCTTTTGGCTTTGTTGCAAGTTGTTCGAACATTGGGGCTCTTATCTTGAAAGATTTTTTTGTTTCTTGCTAGCCAGATTCGCCACAACAGAGTGTGGGGGAGAGTATCCCATACTCTTTTCACCAAGCTGCTCCTCTTTTCTTTCCAGGGACAACTTTTTTTCCAGATATAAATTGTTTCAGCTATGCTATGCTGAGGTTCCCAAGTTAGGTTGCCGAGAGAGGACGTCTTTCTCCAGCATTCAGTAGCAAAGGGGCACTCTATAAATAAATGGTGCATTGTTTCTTCAGCATTGCAACAATTGGGGCATCTTGAAGGGCAATTGATTCCTCTTTTATTTAAATTCTCTGCTATAAGAATTTTGCCCTTTAGAAGGAGCCACATGAAGAATTTAATCTTTGGAAGAGCTTCTGTACGCCAAGCGATTTTCCAGTGGTTCCATAAAGGCATATGGAAGGTGCTGTTGCAGATATGTTGATGGCCTGATTTTATAGTATAGTTGGAACGTGATGGATCCCAACGGTAGCCATCCATTCCCTCTTTTTTTGTAGGGGCCTTGCTATGAAGGTGCTTCTTCAGGGAATTGAGATTGGTTTCTAATGCAGTAGGGATCTCTGGAAAAGACCATCCCATCCAAGCATGGGAACGGGGGTCCCAGTTGGAGATTTGATCTAGGTTATGAAGGTCTCTGCTATTGAGGTAATTGATAATTGGAACAACTTCTTGATTTTTGTTCAAGGGTGGAAGCCCCATGATTTTATCTAATCCAAAGTTGATGCTGTTTCCCCCACCTGGAACCTTCGAGGTATTTTGCTTAAGAATAGGAAGAGCTTTCTTGCATAGCCGCCAGATTTTAGTGGATTCTCTGTTTGGCATATTGGAGTCAAGGAGATGTTGCCTGGGGAAGTTGAGGTATTTGATCTCCAACACCTTTTTCCACCATGTTGTCGGTCCAGTTATTAACCTCCAAACCATTTTCACACCAAAGGCTAAATTTAAGATTTTTGGGGATCTGATTCCAAGTCCCCCTCTGTCTTGAGATTGAATGACATGTTTCCAACTTACCAAGTTGGACCTACTCTTGTCATTCTGTCCCCCCTGCCAGAGAAAATGACGAAGAGAGATTTCCAATTTATGATGAAAAATGGCGGGGGCCTGATATAAAGAGAAGCGATAAAGAGGAAGAGAAGTGATACCTGATTTTAGGAGGATGAGTCTGCCTATAGGGTTAAGCCACATTGTTCCCCATTGCTGCACTTTTCTTTTTACTTTGTCAATGATCTCGTTCCAAGTTTCCGCCTTCAGAGGCCCCAGACTCACTGGCATGCCCAAGTAGGAGAAGTGATTCCATTCAAGATTACATGTGACACCAAAGATGCTAGCTATGCTATGAGCAGTTTGGTTTGTTATATTCCATCCGTAAACACAGCTTTTATGGAAGTTTACTGCCCCTCCTAAATACCCCATATATTGATCTAGCAGATTCTTAAACCGTCTTGCAATAGTAGTAGAGGCGCCCCCAATGAGTAATGTGTCATCTGCAAACTGAGAATGGTTAATTTTTTTGACTCCATTTCCAAATTTGATTCCAGTTATAAGACCCACTCTTCTGTTATGGTCCAAGGCTTGGCTGAATGATTTTTCCATGAGAATGAAAAGATAAGGGGAGAGAGGGCAGCCCTGTCTGAGGCCCTGGGTGGATTGGAAGGATTCACCAGGACGACCGTTGACCAGAGGGGAGATCCATGGTCCAGAAATATAGGCAGTGATATTATTAATGAAGGGAGATTCAAAGCCCATCTTTTTTAAAACTGCGAACAAGAAGGAGTGCCTTACTCTATCAAAGGCGTTTGCTAAGTCAAGCTTTAACACAAACCCTTTCTCTTGCCTGGATAGGCTCGATTGGATGGCTTCTTGAACAAGAAGGATGGAGTCATGGATGTGTCTATTGGATATAAACCCCCCTTGATTTTTAGATATCAGGGAGGGGAGAAAAGGCTTGAGTCTCATAGCTAGAATTTTGGTGAAAATTTTGTAAGAGGAATTGCAGAGGGATATGGGCCGAAACCTAGAGAAGGAGGTGGGCCTATTCTCCTTGGGAATGAGAGCAAGGAAAGTGGAGTTGGTGAATCCTCCCAATTTCCCTTTTCTTTGCACCCATCTAAACATCTTTGCCAGATCTTTCTTAATCGAGTTCCAGAATTCTCTACAGAAGCAGATGGGAAATCCGTCAGGCCCAGGGGCCTTGTCTGGATGCAGAGTCCAGATTGTTCTTTTGATTTCCTCTTCGTCGATCTCACTGTTTAGAATACCGTTCATCTCTTTGGTGACGCCCTTGGGAAAGTGCTGAAGCAAGTCTGAGTAATCTTCTGCCCCTTGGAGTTCAGTTAGGAGGTCACTGTAATGTTTGGAGGCAGGCTTCTTTATGGCCTCTTGAGTGCTGTGTCTATTTCCTTCACTGTCCATGATTGCATTTACATTATTTCTGAGCTTTCGAGCAGTGGCCTGTTTATGGAAATAAGCTGTTTTTTTATCTCCCCCTTGTAACCATAATTGCCTAGATTTAATTCGCCACTTGATTTCTTCCTCCCTATTGACATGAGTTAGCTGCTCATGCAGTGCATTCTCCTGTTCTTTGTATTGATGAGATAGACCTTGCTCTTCTATCTTAGTTTGCACTTCTTCTAAGTCTTTTTTAACTCTCTTTTTTATCTCCTCTGGTTCCTGGTAACTATCTCTGGCCCAATCTTTGAGTTCCTTCTTGACTTTCTTTAATTTGGTCTCCCATATGAAGCTTGGCGACCCTTCCACATGCTGTCTCCAGACAGCCTCAACAATCGCTCTGGCTGTAGGATTTCGATTCCATAAAGGGTTGAATTTAAAGGGAATCGGACCAAGAGGGTGATGTGCCTCCAGAGTTAAGGAGATAGGGTAGTGGTCGGAGGCAGAAGTGTTGAGGATGTTGGTATAACCAACATAGAAGATTGTGAGGAACGATATATTGACCAGAAATCTGTCAAGACGTTCCATAATGTTGCCACTTCCAATTCTTCGGTTGCTCCAGGTGTATCTGTGGTTTTTAGGAATGATGTCCACTAATTCATTCTCCTGAATAATGGCTTCCAGATGGCTTCTAAAAGGATCAGGAGCAAAATTTCCTCCTCTTTTTTCGTTGGCGTGCAGGATCAGATTAAAGTCTCCAGCAACTATAAGATTTGAAGTGCTTTCTCCTTCGATACTTTTCTTCAAGTTGTCCCAACAAATTTCCTTCTCTTTGTAATGATTGGGTACATAAACATTGTATATGACTACGTTTCTATCCCCTGTTCTACTTTCAAGATTAGTTCTGATCCAATTTTGGTTGATAATTGCGGAGTTGCAAATCCATTTATGGTTGTCCCAAATGGTGACTATCCCTCCAGAGGCTCCTCTAGAGCCGCTAATACTTCCTAAGTACTTCTTCTGTTGGTCTATGATTTTTTTCATTTCTTGCTGATCTTGTTTTGTTTCTTGAATCAACATTATTTCAGGCTTCTCACTGTAAAGTAAATCTCTGAGGGCTGTTGTTTTGGAGGGGTGCCCCAATCCCCTGCTGTTCCATGAAAGGATTTTCATCATGATGCATTGGGTGTGCAGAGAGGTGCTCGCCTCTCTTGATCTTTGCTAGTAGCCTCTTTCTCATGGTGTCCAATGATGAAGGATTCCATTGGAGTTTGAGTGTCCATAGCAATGTCCTTCTGGGCATTCTCATCTCTGTGTTTCTTGGCGAATTTTCTGCCAGGTCCCGGTTTCTTATACGTATCACTTGTTGCTCCATGTTCTTTTGAGGAACTCCTGGTGGTCCTTGAGGGGGGGGCCTCAAGGGAGGGTTGAGAAGAGGAGATCGGAGGCAGATGGGAATCAGAGGGCTCTGAAGCGGGCTTGTCAGGAATGGAATCATCAGTGGAAAGGATAAGAAAGGGGTTAGAGGAGGAGGGGATAGGCGGACCTTGAGAGAGGCCAGAGGGGAAGGGAGGAGGGGAAGGGGGGCGCTGGATGGAAGGACCAGGAATGTTAGAGTTCGTAGCAGGTTTAGAGGGGGGGACAGATTTCTTCTTTTTGACAGGCTCCCAATGTCCATCTTTCTCTTCATTATCAACGTTAATAATTTTAGTGCATCTATTCGCAAAATGTCCATATTCGTGACATACCTTGCACTTGAATGGTATCTGCTTGTAGTCCAGTTGCTAAATATGGCTCGAGTCGTCCACTTTTAGCTTTATTGCTTCAGGTAGTCCTCTTCCTAGATCCACCTCGACACATATCCTTGCACAGGCTTGCATGTTGTCCTTGGGCTCGCTTCTATCAATGTATTTGCCAACCGCATTCCCTATTGCCTTAACTGATTCGTCTCCCCAGCAGTGAAGCGGGAGATGGGGGAGACGAACCCAGACTGGAACAACACTGGGGGTATCCAGCTCCGGATCGAAATCAGGGGTCCATTTATTAAGATAGAGACCTCTAGAGTCCATGAAATAAGGCCC
Organism: Pinus taeda; assembly: GCA_000404065.3. NCBI lineage: Eukaryota > Viridiplantae > Streptophyta > Pinopsida > Pinales > Pinaceae > Pinus > Pinus taeda. The sequence goes on from APFE030068659.1 coordinate 83,652, forward strand.
GTTTCTGAAGATCAGATCCTTGTCTGGTTTAGATTCAAAGTGAAATGTGTAATAGCCTTTCCCACAAAATCTTATTGATATTTTCCCCGGGATCTTGTCATACCAATTGCATTCTACCCATCTTTGCACCGTTCTTGGCGATGACCATAAACCAGTAAATTGCCCGATGAGTCCTTTCTCAGCCAAGGAAAGTGCTGCCATGCGAGGAAGAGTTGGGGGAAGCTGAACTTCCTGAAGAATGTCAAGTTTCTTAATGAATTTCGAGATTGTAGGTCTGGGGCGCAGAGGAGGGAGAGATTTTACCAGATCTGAGAAGGCTTTCTCAGGATCCTCCTGAGATGAATCCGGGGGGGCCATGGCTGAGGCCAAGGCCCAGATCGCTGCGATGCTGGGGTCGATCCGAGGGTTTGCTCTGGTTGCGCGCGCTGCTCCCAATCGCGCTCTGGTTGTTGATCAACTATTATGTGTGCTTGATTTGATCTATTTTGATTACTTTATTCCCCAAAAAGCAACATTTTAGCACAACATTCTCACTTTCATTTCTATTTTTTTATGCACGGATTAATTGATCATCTCACACCTTGTCAGCATACTTGAATCCTTTTTTAACATGTTATTAAGTAACCTAATTAGTTCTGCTAAATTAGAAATGAATCTTCTCAAAAAATTTATCTTTCCTAAGAAATCTTGAAGTTCTTTGATGCTTCTGGGATGAGGTATCTATAAAATTGCCTCTATTCTAGCAGGGTCAATTCGAATGTCATCCTTTGAAATGATGTGACCTAAGAGCTTACCTTCTTCCAGGCCAAAAAAGGACTTTTTAGGATTTAAAGAGATACCATATTTTCTGCATTTGAGGAATACTTGTTTGAGATGGTCCAAATGTTGCTTATCTCACTTGGAAAAAACAGTTAGGTCATCCAGATATATGACAAGAAAATTATGAATTTCTTTAGCAAATGCAATATCCATTGCTCTCTGGAAAGTAGCTCTTGCATTTTTAAGTCCAAAGGGCATTTTGATATGCATAAATGTGCCCCATGGTGTAGTAAAATCAATTTTTTTCCTGGTCATTAGGATGAACCAGAATCTGGTTATACCCTGAAAATCCATCTAACAAAGAAATTCTTGAAGAACCTACTACCCTTTGCAAAATATGGTCTATCTTAGGTAAAGGGTAATTATCCTTCAGAGAAACCTTATTCACATTTCTCAGATCTACACATAATCTGATTTCCCTAGTTTTCTTACTAGTTGGTACTAAATTAGATACCCACTATGAAAATCTTATTGGTGCAATTATCCCTGCCTCATACATACGTTTAATTTCTTTTTCAATTAGTGGTAGCAGCACAGGGTTGATTCTTCTGATTTTTTGTTTGAATGGTTTCTGATCTTCCTTCAAAGGTATTGTATACTGAATTATAGAGGTGTCATATGATTTCAAATTCTCATAACTCCAAGCAAAAACATCCTGGAATTCTCTCACGAGTTCAACATATTTTAACTTTTGGTCAGGAGGTAATGACTTTGATAGTTTTATCATTTTTGGATTTTCTTCTGTCCCTAAGTTATATTCTTCAATGTTTGCCTTCAATGGTTCCATCTTTGGTTTCTTAGGAATGTCATTGGAATCAAAGAGGTCCTCTAGAGGGGTTAGTCCCTTAGGCAGATGATTGTATTTAGATCAATGACTTTTGTTTCTTCTTCATTTATCTCATTAATGTCCATCTGTTTAAGATCTTGCACTTATTTTTTAGTAAATTTTGTGGGATGTAACATTTGAATTGCATTTTGTTCTGAAATGTCTGTTTCTACCTCATCTATTTGATTAAAGTTTATGACTGTATCAACATCTATCTGACTGTGAGAAAATTCTTTGTCTAAAGTCAGAAAGTTATTAATCTTTTCATCACTTTCGAAAATTTGCCAGTTCTTTAGATTGTCAGGGATGGCAGGCCTATGCCTTATTTCAGCACTGAACTGATGATTAGGTTTGAAAGGTAACTTACAGGTGCTGGCAAACATGGCCAGACTGTGAGCATGTAAGTTGTGTTTCCTAGGTACTACAACGAGCTTAGTTTCCAAAAAAGTATTAAGACTCTCTATAACTGTTCCTCTATAGTATCCTAATCTAGGATCTCTAGTTAAATACTTCCCATTGATCTGTTTTATGATTAACTTTTAATCCCCGATTATAGATACCCTAATTGCTCCTAATCTTTTCACAAGTTTAAGTCCAAGCAAAAGAGCTTCATACTCTGCCATATTATTGGTGCATTTAAAATTTAACTTGTAGGCATGGCCTTCAGCATGGTCATTTTCTAAGTTAAGCACCCAAATTCTTGCTCCTGCTCTTAATTTATTGACTGAGCCATCAAACTCTAAATGCCAGAGAATTTCATGCACATAATCAGTGTCAGGGTTGGTGGGAATTTGTTTAGCAAGAGGATTTAGTTTTTTGTTTTCATTTGATTTTTCTTCACTGCTTGAATCATCATTGGTATCTGAGATTTCTTGAATCTGAACACTTGTTTTTCATTTTTTAATTTCTTTTGGTTCTGCTGCTAAAACTAGTCCATTGTCGGCAAGATTGATTTCGTCATTATACAGAATGGACGAATCCATATCTGAGTGTACTGAGTAGATAGGGAAATTTTGTGGTTTTTCCTGACTACTTACTACATATTTCATTAATGTCTCTCGGTATAGCTTCTTAGGTTGGCCGAAAACATAAATAGTAGCATAAGACATGTCCAATTGAAGTGATCCCTGAAGCTTAGCACCCCAGGACCTGGATAATAACATTCATATTTTGGTGGAATATCTGCTACTGCTATATCTATCAGGATTGTTTTGGCAGGGTATTGAACTAAAGAAACACACAAGTATTTTATTAATCCTAAACATCTCACTTGACTTGAATCAAAAGAAAAAGAGATCTCTATATGGTCTAGTGATGTCAAGATCTAATTTCTCCATAATAGACTTGGGCATTAAGTTATGTGATGCCCCAGAATCAAACATGGCATTGTGAAGGATTTTATCATGTATATTCAAGCTGACATAGAAAGGAGGAACACTTCCTTCCAAATGTTTACCATTTACTTCAGGACCAAAGATTATCATCAAAAACATTTACAGAATCTTCAGTCCCAATGATGTTCAGTGATCTGTTGATTTGACTTCGGTAGGCATCATGTTTGGCTAATTCTGACAATGGAACAACAATTTTTAATTTGCCTACTTCAGTTTCTAGATTGAAAGGTTTTTCTGTCTAGGCTTTGGTGTTTCAAACAGTGGGATTCTCTTTGTTTTCTACATTTTCTATGTTTTTCTCCTTTTCAGGAGTAGGGTTATGATCAACTGTTTCTTCTAGATCAACTTCTGGGGGTTCTTCCACAATTCCTTTGGAAGGAGGAGGAGCAGAAGGCTGTCTGTTATTTTGTTGACCGTTAGAGACATCTTCTATTATTGGATTAGGGGGGTTATTGTTTGATCTAGACAAAATTTGTACAAGGGTAGTAGCTGCTTTACCTTTGATAGGCTATCTTGGAGCTTTCTGTTTGTTGACTTCAGGAACATCTATTCTTCTACTCCTTAAGTTGTACTGCTTGTGTACTTCGTAAATAGCTGTGTCATATCCCTCCCTAAAGTCAAAGGATTCTCCTGACTGAGTTTGAAATTGTTTGAGAATGTGAGCCTCTTGATCATCTTGAGTTAGGAAGACTTCTCCTTCATTGTTAAGTCCCATTAGATTTATCTGAGTGTCTTCTGGTGGATCTTCGGAACTGGAAGTTTCTACATAATTTTCCTAGAAAGGAGGTCTAATGTTTTGATCTGGGCCAGTCTTTCCATTCCTTTGATTATAGCATCCAATTTCTGTTCCACAAGTGAGGTTTCTTCTTTTACTGGGATCCTTCTTTCACTCCTAACCTTGGCACATTTAGACATCAAGTTTGATTCCACACTGACAGCTATACTTTGCATCTCTTCTAAAGTTCTAGGGGCCCTTTCCCTTAGCTGTAAAGCCATATCCGAATCAAATCCATCTGGGAATTTGATTAGGGCCAAAACGAGTGAGGGTCTAAGATTTTGAGGAATGGCATTGTAAACAGCATTGAACCTAGTGCAGTAATCTTGCACAGTTTCTTGGGTTCCTCTCTTAAGGTTTTCATACTCAGATAAGATATGCAGAGTATTTTTCTTCTTCTCCCAACGATTCAAGAATTGTGTATAAAGGTTTTCTAGACTATTTATGCTATTTGCTCTTAGAGCCCTAAACCAGGTTCTGACTTCACTAGTTAGACTCTGGACAAAAATTCTCATTCTTACATCATCAGTATTAATCTCATATATCTCAAAGTAGTCAGTCATTTTTTTGGTATGTTGCTGAGCTATGTAGGTACCAGTACCATCAAATGGAGTGATTTTACTTTGGTAGTCTTGAGGCATGGCACCTAAATTGGCTGGTAAAACCAGGGGGATATACCTGTTTGCCATAGCTGGAGGTATTGATGTAACAATAGATGGGGTAGGGGTAACAATGGGAATGTGAGTTGTGGATGGAGGGGTAGAAGGAGGGGTCTGTGGTGGAGTGGTTTAGGGTTGGGATGTGTGAGGGAAAGGTGAGGAACTTGCAGAAGCAACAATGATGGTAGAGGGATCAGGGGTTCCTTCAGAAGTAAGCTCAGATTGTATTGAACTTCGTAAATGTCTGTCAATTGAGGAACTGACAGCTTCAAATTGTAACTCTTCAATAAATACTGGGTCTGGAACCAAGCGGACTAATTCAGAGTCAGAAAATGTTACAAACAAAGAGGTCTCAAACTACCCATCAAAGAGTTCGTCCTCAAGGTAAATCCAAATCACAGGGCAAGATCTTGATCTGTAAATGGGCCGAGAACTAGCAATACTTTCTTGAATTTCTTGTCTCCTAAGAACTCTGGGAATCAGATTGGGGTTTTCAAATACAGGTGGTGGATTTGGATCAGGATTTGACCTAGTGTAATGAGTCCTTTCTGAAGCCAGATTTCTTGGTTTTGATTTTCTAAATTAATATCAATAACAACTTCTGTGATTTCTTTAAGATGTTTCAGATTTGAATTTAAAATATTCCTAAAGGTTTGTTTGACTAAGGAACTGGTTTATGTTCAGTTCATAAACTAGACCGGAGATAGACTGAATCAACATTCATCTACTTATGCTCTTGCAGAGCAAGAGCAGTTCAAAGGCTACCTGGCTAACTTCAGGCTCCATTTGTAGTTTATAAAGTAAACAACAATAACAACAAATTTTCGTTCCCCAGTGGAGTCGCCACTATGTTATCACTCAGATTTTCCTAAAAGTTGTAAGAAGAGGAAAGGGGTCTGAGGTAACCACAAACCAACTTTTAGATACAGAATCTAGCCAATCTGTACCCAGAGAGGGCTCTCTCTTTAAGATTTAGCTTTGTTTTATAAGGTTTTAGGCTAGTTATGAAAGCTTGGGGATTTTGAATGGGTTTGGTGAAATTCAGTAGTAGAGGGGCATAACTAAATACTTTAGGCCATTGGGCTAATGGAGTCAACAGAATATGGCTCAACTGGATTTGGTTTCTCAACAAAGGATGGCTTCACAGGGCAAGATAGTTAAACAGAGAACAAATAAAGACTTTGAAAAGATGGGATGGATTTAAAAGGGATGAAAGGAAATTAAGAATCCTTCAACATGTTTTAAGAGAAGAGAACTTTGACTGATCAACAATAAAGAGCAATTAAGAATTCTGTACTAAATGATTAAACTAGGAAACAGGAGCAGTTAAGAATTCACTACTTATGCTAGTTTAGAAGAAAACATTTAGAATAAAAACGATTGAAGACAAATTACACTTAAGCACTTTCTAGATTATTCTTTTTTCATTTAACTATTTAGATATGAAACATAATTTATATAATAAACAAGAAAAAAATACGACATGAGATATAAAATCCTTATTTTCCCTGTATTTGACACATAAATCCTGTGAAAAGTCCTTTTGCATTAATTCTTCATCCAGCCAGCCATGTAAAATTTGTCCAACAACACTTTATTCCAAAGTAATCAGATTTACAGCAATGTCTAAGAATCCACCCAAAATACTTCAAAATGAAGAAGTATTTATACTAAGTGTAAACTGAAATATCTTGAAAAAATATCAAGATTAATTTGACAAATATCTCCAACTGTTTACATTAATAGAACTTAAATAAAAGAGATTCAAAACTAATGAATCTATTTGGAACTATTTCTATGGATTTATGGTGACAAAGAAGAGAAAGTCAAATTTGATAGCAACTCTTAGTTGATGATGAGGCATCCCAGTCACTAACTGCATCTTTCCTTTGTGCATTCTGCCCCAGAAATTCTGCAAACTTAGGGTCCAATGATACGCTTGTATATCTCAATCCGTGATAGATATGTAAAAAGTGAAAGAGGTTATTGTAGATAAGAATATTTTTGAGATAAATCCCTCTTAGTTTTCCAAAATTTAGCTCCAATTGTTTACACTATGCTTTGCAAAAAGATGTCAAAAACAAGACTTTGCACACACTGAAAAATAGGCTATGAAGACATGCACTTATCTCCTTTTTTGTAATACCTGTGTAAAAAGTGAGAGAGTTTGTTGTAGAATGGCCTGTTAGGAACAAAAACCTCCTACAGTTTTGTAAAATACTTCTTGTATTGGCCACAATAGTTTCTGCAAAACTATGACTTAAACAAGAAATTTCTGAAGAATGTACCATTTCTGCTCTGATTTCATCTTTTAACCTTGAATTTATTTCAACTGTTTTTCACTTTTGCTTTGGATAAAATTCATTGTAGCTGGTGAAAGTGTTTTCATCTTTTTTTAACCCTTAATGTCTTCATGTTTACTTTTACTATTTACTGTTTACTTTCTTACTTTTACCACTCTGTTTTTTCATCTGTCTTCACTTTGACATGAATTTGTATGCTATGCTTTGTAACTATCTTCTTTGCTGTTTAATTTCATCCTAGCTGATTTACTTGACTTGGTCTTCAATCTAATACTCTTTAACCCTGATACACTTTGATTGTTCTTTACTGTGTCCTTTTACCTTCACTGTATATTTAGGTTTTTACTATCTATTTCAATAGTAAATCCTTTTAATTCCATGTTTCCTCTGCTTGTCTTTTAGTTGTGTGTTTTATTTTGCATCTCTATTTGAATAGGCTTGATAACGATCTTGGAGCAAACAAGTCTTATGACTAGTATTAAGACTGTTTATCCTAGGTTGTGCTCTTCTGATCACTTGTAAAACAAAACAAACTGTTAAGAAAGCATGGGCTTGCAAGGGAGGTGGAAAAGGTTTCATTTGATCTTGAAAGGTCTATGGAGTGAGTCTAGAATGCTTTTTGGGATGTAAACCATGCTTGAATCGCTTAACAGAGGCTTCAGGTGGCGCAATTGAGTTACATAGGGTTTTACTGCACAATCAGGTGAAAACGAGTAAAACTAGGGTTTTCGTGTTTAAACAAATAAACGATTGATATTGGCGGGTAAGCTTTGAATGAACAGTGGATAGATGGTGTCAGCTTGATGATGTGATGTTTTTTCGTTAGTGGGAGGCGGTAAGTGGTTTTAATCGCACCGCTATTGGAAGGGAGGCGGTATTTGGGCTCGATCGAGCGATTCCATATGATGAGCGACAAGTGGCGAGGGTACTGTTTAGAAAACCACCCGCAATCGCGCGCTAACTTTCGGTTGTAGAGGGCCGTGCGATATGCATGACAACCATTGGATGTGAGGGGCTTGATCGGACGACTATTGGGGAGGTGAGGTGATGGGAGTTTAATGAGGGCGGGCCCGACATAATTAAAGATTTTTTAATCATACCGGGAACAACGGGATTGGTCGGGAAAATTATTAATTAACCGTGGGGGTTAATTAATCCTTATTTAATATTGAGGGGGTCGGGGTTCTTAATTAGTTACAGATTAACTAATTAATCCCAATTAGGAATGTATTATGATTATACTTTTACCAAGGGGCAGGATATATAAGAATTCGGGGTTTTTTCATACTTATAATAATACGGGAGTGGGTAGACTTTATAAGGGATCTATAAATTAATATAAGTTAGAAGTTAATATGACATAATGAACGGAAAGCGCTAAGTATAAAAACATTTTTATGTGTGTATTCAAACTTAGACTTAAAGTGAAAAATGAGGGTTTTCATGGAAAGTGTTTTAATTTCCCTAAGTAAAATAGGATTTTACTTAGGAAAAACTTTATAAAGGGAATGAATGACTTATGAAGGGGTATGATGATTGATGAATGGGCTTAAGTACTTAGGCATTATAAATTATTGGGCCGAGGGTCCGGTCCCTCCAGAAGTCAAAGAAATGCTCTGAGCCCCTTTAACTTTGTAAATGCCTTTAGTACTTAGGGGAGTTAGTGAAACTTAAGGGGAAAAAGGATAGGGAAATTAATTAATTTGACTTTGTTTCTTTGATGTGTTGTATCCAATGTAAGTTGTGCTTTGTCCAAGTGATGAAAACAAAATATTTAAGTATTAAACTTAACCATTCACCACACATTTATTCTGCAGCCATCATCTACTTACCTTACCTACTTTATCCTAACATTTTCACTTCTTTATTAGGGTCACTTAAACTGGCAAACCCTTTTCTCACTTTCTTTTCTTTTACATAATGATATCTATATAAATCTACACTTATTATATCCAAGGGCTCAGATTAAACTGTTGAGTTCCTTTTTTCACTCTACCTATCTACTTATCTGCCAAGATTACACTGTTTGGTCAGATATTTATTCTCTATTTCTACAACATGAAATTGAAAAATGAATTAGCCAAGTTTAAACTGTTTGACTATTCATGAATTGCGGCAAAGTTGACAAACTACACACAATTGTTTATTACACAAAAGTAAAAAGTAGTGGCATTTAGACTTGCACACTTTCCTGGTCTTTCTTTTTGTTGGGGTTCATTTTCTTTCCTTTTTTGACCATTTTTTATTATTTTTACCCTTTGATTTTTCTTTTAGGGTATACCCTCTTTACATTTTTTTAATTTTTTTTTTTTTTGAAAATATGGAAAACCTTTGCAACAAGAAAAGGTGAACATATCATAGAGCTCATCAAGTCAATCATGACATATGGCACCTATTGGTATAGGGGCCTAACAACAGGAATATGAAGAACACTTGGAAGTGTTTTAATCCTTCCACCTTGCAACTTCAACTTGACTTTTCCACGTGTAGCGATTCTAGCCTTGCTATCATCCCCTTGGAAAACATCACCACCATCATATTTTTTATACTCGCATAACCACTCCTTATGGAGGGTGAAGTGAAAGGGTGCACCTGAGTCAATCAACCATGCCTTATGATCTACATGTATACTTGAAGAAGAAGCCAAGTACACATCCCTACCTTCATTTGAGGTGGTTTTCACCTTTGCAAAAGGAGCATCATCATATCCCTTTCCTTTCTCAGAAGCTTTAGATCTACAACCCTTTTTGTAGTTCCCTTCCTTTCCACATTTCCAACATATCTTTACGGGTTTTCCTGGAGATTCAAATCTCTCTCAAGATTTAGATCTCCCACTTGAGGACTTATTTTTGTTTCTGTTCTGGGACTGTCCTTGTACAAACAAGACATCTCCATTCTGGCTCCCCATATTCTTTTATCTCATCTCCTCCAACAACAAGGATGTGACTATTTTATAAAACTTCAAGGTAGTTGTATTGCTACCTACAACAACAACCAGATTATCCCATGAATTTGGTAGAGAACACACAACAAACTGATGCACTTATCTTAATTTGAAATTTTTATATCAACAGATAACAACTGGCTTACCATAGTATTAAAGGCGTTCAGATGCTCTGTCACCGAGTCTCCATCCTTCATCCTCAAGTTATACAACTTTTTTGGTAGGAGAAATTTGTTCACTAGAGACTTAGATTGGTACAAAGTCCTTAATTTGTCCCACAAAGCCTTCGCCATAGCTTCCCTTGATACATTCAACAATACTGAATCTGAGATACACAACTGTATTGTGCTCTTTTCCTTCTGATCCAACTTCACCCAGTCTTCTGTTGACATTGTCGTTGGTTTAGTACCTGGATCTACCGCGATCCACTGATCTTTATCTACCAACAGATCCTCCATCTTGAGTTTCCACAACTCAAAACTCTAACCATTACATTTCTCGATCTCTATTTTTCCACTGCTCGCCATATTCTTTCACTGTAAGAATCGATCTCGCAGATCTCCCAATGAACATGGTCTACCACAGGCCTGAGAAAAACCCCTTAGCTTTAAAGGCATCCCCTTGAAGTCGAAACAACTTTGATACAAAATGTAGGTTTTAACCCTGTATAAAAATTACCTGCAAATGAATTTTTAAAAACAAAAAATATACAATGACAAGAAACACAAAAAAATACACAAAGATTTTCCCCTCGATCCAAAAATCAAGATAACCATATTGATTTTTCATATATATATATATATATACATGCCGAAGCATTCATAAACCCCAATCCATTAACCCTAGATTAGAACATAATTGTAGTTCCCTTGACTAGATCTACAAAATACAATGGGTGAAAAACCCTATGACCACCCTACGTGTGCGACTAGTCGTGGAAATAATATAACAAACACCCAACAGAGGTGAGGTGTGTGACATATGATGCTTGGAAAGAAACGTATGCCATAGATCTTTCATTTGGAGAGATATGGGAACCTCTACAACAACCTACTATTATCAATCAAATGCCATTTCTTGATTATACCATTTGAGATTGATGGTTATATAAAATCAGTCAAATTTGTGTGCCACAATGTGATGATTGTCTCTTGCTAATCCGAGAAACACATGTCTCTTCATATGGAGGACATTGTGACACCTCAAATACCATTCTTAATCGACAATGCCACTTCTATTGGCCTGCCATGCAAAAGCAAGTAGAAAAGTTTATATGAGCATGTTCGCTTTGTTCCCAAAGCAAGCCTTTAAACCAGGGGGTCTCTACCAACCGCTACTTGTGCCATCCCAACCTTAGGAATTTATTTCAATGGATTTTTCGAAAAACATGATGCTATACTAGGTAGTGGTTTATCGTTTCTCTAAAATGGCTATATTTATTCCTTGCCATAAGACTGCCTCTGCTACTTAAACAATGAAACTATTTTTCCAACATGTTTGGCCACACTTTTGCTTGCCCAAAAGCATTATTTCTGATTGAGATGCTTGTTTTCTAAGCACATTCTCACATTCTTTATGGTCTATGTTAGGTTGCTAGCTTTGATTCTCTACAACCTTCCACCCACAAACCAATGGCCAAATGGAAGTTGTTAATCATACATTGGTGCACTCCCTCCACAACTATTTTTCTAAGAATAAAAAATGGGATTCATATTTGCATATCATCTAACACAGTTACAACAAAGCTACGCATTCTTCCACTAGATTTTCATTGTTCAAAGTTTGTTTTGGTTTTCATCTGATCACCCTATAAGATTCCAATCACTATCACACCTTTGGGATCTTCACATCAACAATATGAACAACAATCAACTCAACAATTTATCTATTCTCTCTCTTAGCGACATTAATGAGTAACTGTTGCATTGCAAGCAACCCAAGATCATGCCAAACAAAGGCATGGCAGGCATATGCAACAACTAGTCTTTCAACCAAGAGACCAGGTATGAGTGTTGTTGGATAAGAAACATTTCAAAGGACAACACCATAAACTGCATCTTCTGAGATATGGTCCATATATAGTTCTGGAACAAAATGGAGAAAATGAATATCATTTGGATTTTCCTCCCTATCTAGGCATCCACGATGTTATGAATGTGTTGTGCTTTGCAAACAACCCTCCCATTTCATATTATTTTTATTCATAAAAACATTAAAATATGAAATAGGTCCCTTTAAAAATAAAATTGATATCAAAACTTTTACTTTATAAAAGTCCGATAATCAAAGGAGCGCTTTATGAATGATCCTTTAAAAGCAATATCTATTTAAAAATGGAAATAAAAGCGAATACTCGGCTATTGCGATAAAGCGATCGCAAGATCGCATATCGCAATAACATAAAGGATGCAACAAATGGCCAAAAGACTTTCCGCCGATGCGATATAGTATTCGGCGATCGGCAATCGGCAATCCCCAAATGCACCACTAAAGCGCCCTATATTAAAGCCCCGATGCGATAAAGCTATCGGCAATCGGCAATCGACTCATCCCCTTGTTTTGAAACTATTGCGCATACGCCTTTCGCCGATGCGATATCGCAATCGGCGATCGGCGGGTCCTCTCATTTCATTTCTATTGCGCATATGCCTCTCGCCGATGCGATATCGCAATCAGCGATCGGCGATACTCAAGCATTGTTAAAACCAGTCATGCATGCCCCCCCCCGATGCGATGCGATAAGGCACTGTTTTCAACGCAAAGCCGTTAAAGTGATTGGAAAGCCCAATTTAATGATATTTAAGGCATAATCACTCCCATTCGGCCGCCAATACGCCCATTGCATGCTTTAAGAGATCTTTCGACCAAATATTGGAATAATGGGCATTTATAAGGTGGCAGGCTCTATACGGTCACTTAATGGATCCATGTCCTAAAATATGCCTATAGATTGTCTCCACGCCGGTTTTACAAAAAATAAAGTATATCAACGTTCATCTTTTCATTTGCTATCAACTGTGAGTTTTATTGCTATCTCTGTGTTACGCCAAAATTGCCTCTCTGTGTAGAATACAGTCTTACACAGCAATTCGGGCATGATGGGTAAAAAGTCGAAGAAAGTTGCAGGTGTTTCGAATCCACCAGCTACAGGACAAGCAGTAGTAAACAGCAAAAAGGGCTTAATATCCGACACAACATGCGCAGGCCTTGCCAGAACAACTTGGCAAGGAACTTATGACTTGATAGAGGCCGAGAAACTAACGCAGACGGTAGAAGAAGCTACCGCGGATTCACTAAAGAAGTCGGAATGTTCTCTCAACGATTTGGCTGATTCCTTCCTCCATAGGATAGCAGCAAGGGAGCAAATTCTCCCGTATATCGATGTTGTGAAATGGGCAATTGAAGAAATCCCCATCACAGATAGAACTTTCATCACAAAGGATGGGAGGATTTTTGGGTCATTTAAACCAGAAGATCTGAGGCAAATGTATCATTTGCCTGAGCCGGAGAAGATATATAATAGCGCCTTTTTGAAAACATTCGCAAGCGAGAACGAGATCGAGTCTGAACCTATCAAGGAATGGAGGCAGAATCCAAATAAACACAAGCATGAATCCTCCGGTAAGTACTCAGTCGACTCTTTGTGTTCTCCTTATTGCTATGCCGGTATAATGATGTGTAGATTGTGGGGTTTGCACGACTCTGCCGTTTTTACCATTGAAATGGTTCCTCTCATGGAAGCGGCAGTGAACAACACGATTATGGATTGGGCTACTATCCTTTCGGATAAGCTAGCATTAGCTGTTAGTGACTTCAGGAACAAAACTAGAGTCACTGAGAGGAAAATTCCCCTGTTCTACTATAGT
>APFE030068659.1:112684-124455 GCA_000404065.3 Pinus taeda
GACTCATGTTTATATGACATTTTTTAATTAATCAATTTAATTAAAAATGTAGAATATACATAACTATTTTTTGAGATAAATCTCAAATTTCCATATATAAGTACTGCTAAAAATATTTTAGAATATTCGGTGAAGGTTAAATCTCTACCATCCACTAAATAACTAGTGATGATTAAATTAAATTAAAAAAAAAACTTATTGCAAAATAGAGACACTTATTAATATAATTAAATAAGTAAATATTTATATGCCCTTGAGCATTTTTGTAGAGCAGTGGGGATGCAAGTCAATACTAACAAGACCAAAATAATGATTTTTCTAATAAAAGGAAGCAGACTCAGTATACTTTCTTCTTTGAAGACAACATTCTTGAAGAAGTAAAGGAGTACAAGTACCTTGGAATTGATTTCAACAACAAACTCAATTGAGAGAACTACAGAAAGAAGAGAATTTTAGGAGGGTGGAAAGCATTATATGCTCTTCAAAACACATGTAGAGAGGCAGAGTTATGGGATTGGAAAATGATTAAAGTGCTTTTTGGACTCCTCGTTTGTCCAGTGATGCTATATGGGTGTGAATTATGGGCTAGCAGCACTCCCGTCTCAAAATGGAAACAAATTGAGAAAATCCAAAAACACTTGATTATGAGCAAGTTCAAAATAAAAAGTTCGATATCTTATGAGATAATGTTGAGTGAAACAAGAGCAACTTCCATTGAAGCAATTGCTATGGTGAGGCTCATAAGATACCTAAAAAGAATTGAACAAATGAGAGTAGGTAGATGGCCAAATGTTATATTCAATGAAGGCATCAGTGAAAGGAAGAAACCATGGATGAAACAAAACTACACATGGATGCAAAAATGGAATATCTACCTCAATGCCTATCCCACAAATACCAAGGAGCTAAAGGATTTTGTTATGGAGAAGTTTCGTAAAAAGGTATGGGGAAAAGAGTTAGGTAGAAAGAAGAAATATTACATTGAGGAATTCAACCCTACGTGTGTTTTACAACAAAAAGAGTTCATTGGAGCTAGCATTTCATGGAGGACAAAGGTTATTATTGCTCAATTAAGGACCAACTCACATCAACTTCGGTGTGAAATAGGACAGTGGAAAAGGCCTAAAAAAGCTTGGGAAGAAAGGGTGTGTACATTTTGCATGTTTGGGGCGGGCTGTGGAATCGGAAAAAATTTCATTTTGGAATTTGATGCATTCAAAGACATTAGAGAAAGTTATGAGAACATGTTAGCATCAATTTCTTGGCATTGTCTTTTTAGCGAGGGGATTGTTGGAAGGTTGGGTCTGCCCATCTTCAATTTGAATCGGAAAATCATTGAATTACAAAGAACTAAAAACAAGGAACTAATGGTCTCATAGACTATTTTTAGTCCGATGAACCTTAAAATCTCATTTCATTTCATTTCATAATATATCAGCCTTAAGAGTTAACTCAATTCTTTCTACATTCTTGGATAATATTTTTAAGTATTTTAAAAATTAAATATATAAAAAAACCAATAATTTAACTATTTATTTGTTTTAAAATACCACATAGCCTGCTCTGATACCAACTCAACTTCATGCCGAAGGCTTTACAATACGCCCCCATAGCCTGCTCAGAGCTGGCTGATGACCGGGTGTTGAAGGTAGAAGCTGCTACACACCTTCATTGAAGTGAAGGTGGTATCAGAGCTAGTGAAGCTCGTGACGAAGTGCAAGTGTGGGATACACTTGGAAGAAGTGACTGTGGTGACAGGTTCTTGCAGGGAAAGAAGTTGGTGAAACACTTCCTGATAAGTGTTGCATCAAGGACTTGGGTTGCAGGTGTAGCCGGTGCATGGTCGAGACTAGGTTGCGAAGAAGGAGAAGGCTATTGGAAATGGTTGAATCCTAGGTTGGGTCTAGTCGTGATGCCAAGGATACTACCCTTGGTTTGATGCAGAAAGTGTTGGAAAGAATGGAGTACTTGGAAGATCATTTTGAAAGGAAGATTGACTTGGTTGTGAAAGAGCAAGAGGCAACTTTGAAGATGAAAGATGAACTTGATGAACTCCGAACTCAACACGAGTACACTGATGTTATGTGTACACAACTTGAAATAAGGGTCAAGGAGGTTGAAGCAGCAAGGGACCAGGGTCTTGCAGAGATCGTGGACTTGAAGAAATCTCTTGACGAAGCCAAGGATGAGATAGCAGTGCTGAAGAAGGCTGTGAGGCATGGGTCAGGTGGAGGAGTGCCTCATGTGAAAGTCAAGGAACTGGAATCATTCGATGGTACAAGGAGTGCAAAGACTCTTGGCAACTTTTTGTGGGACATGGAGCAATACTTGGAACGGTTGGGTCTATCTGATGATGATGCTAAGGTCAAGGTAGCTGCTCAGTTTCTAACAGAGGATGCTAAGATGTGGTGGCGAAGGAGGATGGACCATATTGCCAGTGGCAATGCTAGTGACATCACTTCGTGGGATGAAATGAAAGGAGCTTTGCAGGCCCATTTTAGTCCTCAGGATGAAACATGGGAAGCAAGGATGAATATTAAATTCATAAAGCAGACAGGGAACCTTCAGACATATCAGCGGGAGTTTGCAAGTGCGGTCCTTGAACTAGCTGACATGGCAGAGAGAGACAAGGTGTTTAACTTCATTATTGGGTTGAAGCCTTGGGCTTGCAATGAGGTGAAGGGACAAAGGATTAGAACACTTGAAGAAGCTTTTGCTACTGTTGACAGGTTGGTGGAGCATTATGATGAGACTTCTGATGATAGGAAGAAGAAGTCCAAAAGCAGAAAGATAAGAAGAAAGATGATGCTTCGAAATCGGATGATAGTTCGAAGACGAAGAAGGTCTTGAAGTGTTGGATATGTGCTGGACCACATAAGGTGAAGAATTGTCCTTCTAGACCGAAAGTGGCTGCCATAGCACAATCTAATGCAAAAGAGGAAAGTGCTTCTATGGGGATGATGCAGATACTTGGAGTTGCTGCTGCTACAGAGGTGATCTCTCGGAAGGATCCTGAGAGGAATAAGTTGGAGTATGTTCGGATGAAGGTTGGAGATGCTGATATACTCACTATGGTAGATAGTGGGGCTTCCCACAACTTCATGGGTGAAGATACTGCGAGAAGGATTGGGCTGAAATATGTACCTATCAAGGCACATATGAAGACAATGAATTCTCCTCCGGATGAAGTTCTTGGTGTAGCTGAACAGGTGGACACAACACTTGGTGAATGGACCGGGAAGGTGGACTTCACTATAGTGCAGATTGATGACTATGAGGCTGTGCTGGGGATGGAATTTATGAAACAATATGATGCTATGATTGTTACACATTTGAAGAAGCTGTACATTTATGATGGAAGGGAAGATGTACCCATTGGTGTGCCTACCTTTGGATGTTACTAGGCCTGCTTGTAAATTGGCAGTGATGCAAATGGGGGATGAGAAGAAATTGGGTGACATGAGTAAGCGGTTGTCCATGATTGAGACAAAGCTTTTCGAGCAGTCATTGGTCATCAAAACACTTTCAGATAGTATCTTGGATTTGAAAAGAAGGCTAGAAGTGGTTGAGGATGAGGATGATGATGAGGAGTTATATGTGAGGCCGGATGTTCGAGAGGAGGACCGGGTCACTTATCTACAAAGGATGGAGGTTGAGGATCCTGATAGATGGATTGAGATGATTAGTGAGGGTGAGCCTTCTGACTCTAACCCCTCCACATCTTCTTAGATGGACAAGAAGATGGGGCTCATTGTTAGCTGCTCATGGCAGTGAGTCCTTAAAGCAGTTGAGCAGGTATGATGGTGTAGGGATGGCTTGGCATCAAGCATCATGACATGTTGCAGATGGGATGAAGGCTACTTCATGGACCTGAGCATGGTTTATTCTTAATGAGTTCAGGATGTGGCAGATGTTTTGAGAAATGACTGATGGTGGCATGAGGATGTTCACTCTCATGACTTGAGCGTGATGGTTGGATTAGCTACCCAACTAGTTCAGACATGGGGGCATGCAGTGAGCAGAATGAAGTTGCTGTTGGAATGACATGTTGACATATGACAGAGGTATGTTGACATTGTGTTAGAGCACTTGACAGATGATGGAAATGAGATGTTGGCACATGGTTGAGGTGTGTTAGCACTTGTTGAGGTATCATGGGCAGTTTTGCACATGATGGAGTTGGTGACATGATGGAGTTGACACATTGTTGCAGTGGACATGTAGCTTGAGTTGGAGGGACCAGCCTTCCATGGTGGAGAGTGGCATGGAGAGATTATGGCAGGTGGTCGATGATCATGGACACCTGATATATGACATACTTTGGTATGGCCTATCTTGGTGACAGTTGGTTGTTGAGATGAGACATGGTGGAGATGGAGTCCTACATATGTTCCAGGGATGTTTGCCATATGTGGAGGAGTTGACATCATGGATATTGATGCTTGGAGGATGTTGTCGAGGACGACAACGACTTCAGGTGGAGGAGGATGTAACGCCTTCTAGTTTGTGCAACGGGCGGGCGTCGGGCGACCAGGCGAGCACGCACGATGGGCATGCGACGATGCGACGGGCGGGTGCGACCAACCGAGCGAACGATAAAGTGCGGAGGAAATGCGACGATAGAAGGAGCGACTTGCGACACTTAGCAAATGAGTGTGGAGCGAAGGTGACTTATACCTGATGGAGCATGGGCGTTCATGTGGGTTGGCTGACGGTTTCATGGGCATTTGTCTAAGTGTGCAAGCCACCGATAAGGGGGTCGGCTGGGCAAGCGACCACCCTCCAACGAAGTGTATATATTGATGGTGTTTGGCTTGGTTTTGGACACCATTCGATCATTCAAACTCAACGCATCACTTGTGCTCTTCGCATAGCAAGAAGGAAGTGCACACTTGGTAGAGGAATGTGCATAGCTCATGCGCACAACTTGGTAAAGGTGCATAACTGACTCTTGGTTGATGGTTGGCAAGGTGTGGCGTAAGTTGGGTGATGGTTGTAGCTTTGTGCAGGAATTGAGGTGGAGTTCTTGGTGTCTCGGGTGAGCACCCTCCTACCATGCAAGAGTGGCACGAATTTTGTAAAGGCTGATTTATGCCTCGGTTGTAAATTTGACTAAGTATAGACTTGGAGTTTTGCCAAGTATACTTGATGATTGTATTATTGAAGAACTGATATAATATATTGTTGGGCAGACTTGTTCGGGAGTTGCCCCTCCCCTTTATATCGTGCAATTGTTGTTCTCTTTTATAATTGTTGTGGATAATGAATAAGTATGGGTGTTCATTGATATAAAGGTTAATTGATATTATACTTGGTTGCGAAACACAAACTAAGTACACGATTGTGAATTAGGCGTAGTCCATGTGCACAAGTATTGTTAAAAAGAAAGTGTTCAGTGGTGCCGCACCTCGCCGGCACGGTTGAAAGACCATCGTAGGCTTGGGGGCGTGAAGTGATGTAACACCTTCTAGTTTGTGCGACGGGCCGGCGCCGGGCGACCGGGCGTGCGATGATGCGACGGACGGGTGCAACCAACCGGGCGAACGATGAAGTGCGGAAGAAATGCGACGATAGAAGGGGTGACTTGCGACACTTAACAAATGAGCGTGGAGCGAAGGTGACTTATACCTGATGGTGCGTGGGCGTTCCTTCGGGCTGGCCGACGGTTTCATGGGCGATTGTTGAATTGTGCAAGCCACCGATAAGGGGGTCGGCTGGGCAAGCGACCACCCTCCAATGAAGCATATATATGAGGAGCGTTTGGCTTGGTTTTGGACATCATTCATCATTCGAACATCTCTTGTGAACTTCGCATAGGACAAGAAGGAAGTGCGCAGTTTTGGAGGAGTAATGCGCATAGCTCATGCACATCACTTGGTAAAGGCGCAGTTGGTATTTCTTGTGGACGGTTGAAGGTTGGCAAGGTGTGCTGGATGTTGGTTGCAGATTTGTGCAGGACTTGAGGTGGAGTTCTAGGTGTCTCGGGTGAGCACCCTCCTACCGTGCAAGAGTGGCACGAATGTTGTAAAGGCTGATTTATGCCTCGGTTGTAAACTTGACTAAGTATAGACTTGGAGTTTTGCCAAGTATACTTGATGACTGTATTATTGAAAGACTGATATAATATATTGTTGGGTAGACTTTTTCGCGAGTCGCCCCTCCCCTTTATATCATGCAATTGTTGTTCTCTTTTATAATTGTTGTGGATAATGAATAAGTATGGGTGTTCATTGATATAAAGGTTAATTGATATTACACTTGGTTGAGAAACACAAACTAAGTACACGGTTGTGAATTAGGCGTAGTCCATGTGCACAAGTATTGTTAAAAAGAAAGTGTTTGGTGGTGCCGCACCTCGCCGGCACGGTTGGAAGAATACCGTAGGCTTGGGGGCGTGACAGGTGGTATCAGAGCAGGCTGATGACTGGGTGTTGAAGGTAGAAGTTGCTACACACCTTCACCGAAGTGAAGGTGGTATCAGAGCTAGTCTAAAGACTTGGAGAAGTCTTGCAAGACTGGGTTGAGCAGGGTTGCTCGTAAAGAAGTATGATGACAGGTACTTGTAGGTGAAGGAAGTGGTTTCACACTCAAGTGAAACAAGGACTAGTTCATTATGAAGGGGCCGGATAAGAGACTGAAAGGCAAGATGGTGGATGAACCTATGATAGGTGAGTCTAGCCATGGACCGGGTGAAGTCTTGAGGTACGAAGTGTTGGAACAAATGGATCAATGGAGTTCTAACTGGGTTGCGATAAAGGCTGAGAACATGAAGTTTCAGGAAAGCTGTTCAAAACTAAGGAGGGAACTTGAAGAACTCAAGAGCCAATGCGGAAGTACGACAGATGTTGAACTCAAGGAACTTGATAAGGAGATCCAACGAAGTGGTCTTGGTCTTCAAGAGCTCTTTGATGAAAGAGCCCGTTTAAGGAAGAAAAGAGCCATGGTGGAAGCCGAAATAAAGCAGATTGAGGAGGAGATAAAGAAGAAGCTTCTTGGAAAGAAGGTTGTTGTAATTGAGCAGGAGGAGCTCGACTACATTGATAGGCTGGGGACTTATTACTGTGATAATCTAGAGGATGTGCGGAAGCTGAGTTCTATGAGAGTAGTCAATGGACACTTGGTTGGTGCACTTGAGCAAAGGACGATGAAGGACAAGCTTGAGGGAGTTCAAGCTAGACCAGGATCGGGTTGCATAGATGAGCCAAGCAAGGAGGTGAAATACCTTAAGAAGGAAGCCAAGTTGGAGCATGAGCCAATTGACTCTTCTAAGGCCGAATTCTTGAAGAAGGTTGCTGATATAAGACATAAGACAAAGCGGACAGAAGGAGGTGATGCCTTGAAGCTGAGTTTTGTGCAGGTGACTGTGAAGGGCAAGAGATTTGCAGCTTTGGTTGATACGGGGGCTACTCATAGCTTCTTGAGTAGGAAGGCAACAAAGTCTTTTGGGAAGAAAGCAAAGATGGAGAGGGAATTGAGTGCTTTCAAAGCAGTCAACTCTACCATGAAAGCTGTTATTGGTGTGATGAAGGACACTCAGATGAAAGTGGGATCGTGGTTTGGAAAGTTGGACTTGAGAGTTGTGGACATGGATGATCATTCTATGGTGCTGGGGCAAGATTTCATGAAGCTTGCACAAGCCATACTGATGGTGGACCGAGACATTCTCTTGATCACAGCTGAAGCGAGAACCATGATGGTACCGATGAATAGAAGGAGTTGCTTGGGGTATAGACCGAGGATGAATTCTATGACTTTGTATCCCAAAGATCCAAATGTGAAGCATGAGGATGTGGAGCAAAGAGGACTTGGAAGTATGACTCAAACAATGAAGGAAGGGAAGTTGATTGACTTTGTTGCAAGGGTGAGGAAGAATGAGGCAAGTGAGAAGGCAGCCTCACGAACCTTGAGGCACTTGACAGAGACATCTTCTACTGATGATCTTCACAATGGGGTTGCGAAAGAAGGGAGTCCTAGTACTACTTCAGAGGTAGTGGTTGATGGGGATTATGAGGGTAGAGATCCTGCTGGCATAGTGGACTTTTGCAGGTATGCTATGGGCATATATGACTTTCAGTTGACAAAGGACAAGCTCAAGGAGCTTGGATGTACATGTGAGGAGATTGAGGCTGTGCATACATACTTGAGGACACAACATCAATCCGACACATGGGTGGATGAGAGTCAGGGAGGAAACTTCCTGGCCCTCCTTTCTCTATAGACAACCTTGGAGATAGGTTGGTGTGGAGGCCTTGGTAGGGAGGAACCACATCAACTTTGCAAGGGGCCTTGAAAGGAGGCTTCTTTATGATAGATTGCAGACTTGGGTGCAGATGGCCAGATGTTGGGATGGAGTCTACATGGGTTGGACATCATGGACAACTAGAGTCATGGACATTAGGTTGGAGATATGGAGCATGACAGTTGTGCAGGGACATTATGTGGGAGCATGAGTAGAGGTGTCATTCATGGACATTATATGGGAGTATGCTGAAGCAAAGGATGTTGTGCAGATGCTGTTATGACTTGGAGATATATGAGCTAGTGGAGAGGTTGTACACTCTTGTGCAACTAAACCATGGCTTGATCATGTTGCAGATGGGATGGAGTTTCCATGGACCTGAGCATGGGAGATTCTTGATGAGTCCGAGGTGTAGCAGAAGTCAAGGAAAAGATTGGTGGTGACATAAGGATGTGCATTCTTGTGGTTTGGGCATATGGTTGGATTAGCTACCCAACTAGTTCGAGTCATGAGGGGTACCAATGTGCAGAGGTATGTAGCTATGAGTCTATGCTTGGTGATGAGCATGCAGAGGTGTGTTCATATCAGGCTAAACCGGGAGGAGAAACTACATGGGGGAACTCACATGGATGGAGAGAGGTGTTCACATGGAGCACTTGACAGATTGATGAGATGTTGGCACATGGTTGAGGTGCGTTAGCACTTGTTGATGTATCATGGGCAGTTTTGCACATGATGGAGTTGGTGACATGATGAGGTTGACGCATTGTTGCAATGGACATGTAGCTTGAGTTGGAGGGACCAGCCTTCCACGATAGAGAGCAGCATGGAAAGATTGTGGCAGGTGGTTGATGATCATGGACATCTATGACATACTTTGGTATGGACTATCTTGGTGACAGTTGGTTGCTGAGATGAGACATGGTGGAGATGGAGTCCTACATATGTTGCAGGGATGTTTGCCATATGTGGAGGAGTTGACATCATGGATTGATGCTTGGGGATGTTGTCGAGGATGACAATGACTTCAGGTGGAGGAGGATGTAATGCCTTCTAGTTTGTGCGACGGGCGGGCATCGGGCGACCGGGCGCGCATGCACGATGGGTGTGCGACGTTACAACGGGCGGGTGCCATCAACCGGGCGAACGACGAAGTGCGGAAGAAATGCGATGATATATGCGACGATAGAAGGAGCGACTTGCGACACTTAACAAATGAGCATGGAGCGAAGGTGACTTATACCCGATGGTGCGTGGGCGTTCCTTGGGGCTGGCCAACGGTTTAATGGGCGATTGTTGAAGTGTGCAAGCCACCGATAAGGGGGTCGGCTGGGCAAGCGACCACCCTCCAACGAAGCGTATATATGAGGGGCGTTTGGCTTGGTTTTGGACATCATTCATCATTCGAACATCTCTTGTGAACTTCGCATAGGACTAGAAGGAAGTGCGCAGTTTTGGAGGAGTAATACGCATAGCTCATGCACATCACTTGGTAAAGGCGCAGTTGGTATTTCTTGTGGACGGTTGAAGGTTGGCAAGGTGTGCCGGATGTTGGTTGCAGATTTGTGCAGGACTTGAGGTGGAGTTCTAGGTGTCTCGGGTGAGCACCCTCCTACCGTGCAAGAGTGGCACGAATGTTGTAAAGGCTGATTTATGCCTCGGTTGTAAAATTGACTAAGTATAGACTTGGAGTTTTGCCAAGTATACTTGATGATTGTATTATTGAAAGACTGATATAATATATTGTTGGGCAGACTTGTTCGGGAGTTGCATCTCCCCTTTATATCATGCAATTATTGTTCTCTTTTATAATTGCTGTGGATAATGAATAAGTATGGGTGTTCATTGATATAAAGGTTAATTGATATTATACTTGGTTGAGAAACACAAACTAAGTACACAGTTGTGAATTAGGCGTAGTCCATGTGCACAGGTATTGTTAAAAAGAAAGTGCTCGGTGGTGCTGCACCTCGCCGGCATGGTTGGAAGACTACCGTAGGCTTGGGGGCGTGACAGGACGACTCATAGGTGGGCGTTCAGAGGGGTGTGCAAACGGAGATTTGGTGGTCGGCTGGCCGAGCTACCACCCCATTGCGATGCCTATATATGTAAGTGCGTTGGAGCACTTGGAGATCATCAATGCACTTGATCATTCCTTCTTCGCTCTTGGAGAGAGGCTTAGTGCGCAGTTCTAGAGGAGAGATGAGTGCATATCTCATGCGCTCTCCTTAGTGGAACGCACTTGTGGATATCGCTCATAGTGAGAGGTGAAGGCGTTGGGCAAGATGTGCCCGGGGTGATCGTGCGGAGGGTCGATTTGTGCAACGACTTGGCATGGGAATCTTGGTGACTCGGGTGAGCGCCCGCCCATCATGCAAGTGTGCATGAAGATGTGTTGAAGTGTTGGGTTGTGAACGGAGGTGTGTCTCGGTTGGAGGTGCCCGTGTGTGGCGACTTTGAGGTGCGCCTGAGTTGGGCAAACGACACGACAGTGCGACGGGGTGAACGAAGGTTTGGTTAGTCGTGCGGCGACCGTGCGGAGGTGCCGACGAGCTGGGCAACCGAGTT
This sequence comes from Pinus taeda, assembly GCA_000404065.3. Taxonomy (NCBI): domain Eukaryota; kingdom Viridiplantae; phylum Streptophyta; class Pinopsida; order Pinales; family Pinaceae; genus Pinus; species Pinus taeda. Next base: position 123,492 of record APFE030068659.1, read on the forward strand.
TGCTGAAGTTGTATATTTGGCTGTGTAAATTTGGGGTTTCCCAAGATTTAACTTATGCATTGTAAAAACAAAAGATTGTATAATATATTGTTGGGCAAACTCATATTGTAGGGAGTTTCCCCTCCCTTTATACTGTTGCATTTCTCTTATATAATGCTGTTGATAATGAATGTGTATGGGTGTTCATTGGTATAAAGGATAACATAATAATACTTGGTTGAGAATCACAAACTAAGTAGGAGAAAGTGAATTTAGGCGTAGTCCATGTGCACGAGTATTGTTAAAAATAAAGTGTTCGGTGGTGCCACACCTCGCCGGCACGGTTGAAAGACCACCGTAGGCTTGGGGGCATGACAGTTGGTATCAGAGCAGGCTGATGGCTGGGTGTTGAAGCATTGAAGTTGATACACAACTTGAGAGTTGGTTTGAGCAGGTTGCTCATGATAGTGGAAGCAGGTACTTGCAGGTGAAGGAAGCTAGTTTCACATACAAGTGGAACAAGGGCCAGTTCATGGTTACAGGGTGCTTGGTGAAGCTGGTGAAGGTTGGAACCGCGTGTCGTAGAGTTGGTCAGACAGTACTACGTGCTGGTCATACGATTTGGGCACTTGTCAGGTGGGCAAGTGGGACTGCGTGTGGGCAGGTACACATGGTTTGGGCGTCTGAATGAAGTACGAACCGGGGAAGGCGAAGTACAAGGCATGGCAGGGTTGGAAGAATGCGAAGGGAAGCTCTTGCTTACCTTATACAGGTTGAAGTGGATGAAAGAGGAGAATCCCCGGATTCGAGAGAAGCTTGCAGTCTTGGAAAAGAATGTTGAATATGAGCTTCTTCAACTTGGATGGACAATGGAGCAAGATGAAGTTGCAGATTGTGCAAACAAGGAAGAGGAAGCCGTGATAATTGAAGATGTTGCAGACATGATCATGATGGAGGATGAACTTGAGATTGATCAAGTTGGACC
>APFE030068659.1:125785-137939 GCA_000404065.3 Pinus taeda
TTATGAGCCTATGGAGAGGTTGTACACTCTTGTGCAACAAAGCCATGGACTTGGATGGAGTTGTGAGCAGACTATGGAGCATTCTTACTACATGGAGAGCTGAGGCATCTTGCAGAGACCTTTGGGCGAGACTTGTATGCTTGCTGAGATGTTGGTTAGAGATGGCTTATGGAGCTCATGATGACATGAGGTTGTTGTGACTTTTGGGGACTTCATATATGGTGGACTTAGAGGATCTGATGCATTAAGGAGACGAGGTTAGGGACTTTGATTCAGGATGGGGTGCATACTTTCAAGTACATGCATGGGACATGGCTTGGAAGAGTGACTTGATGTAGAGGATCGATATGAGGCACTTTGGAGTGATGGAGTTACGATGATGATGATGCCTTGGTGGCAACACTTGGGCATGGGTTGAGCCAAGACTCAACTACTTTTGAGACATGGGAGCTGATTGATCTATGATCATGGGCAGCACATGGATAGATGAGACAGGTGTATACTTGCTTCTATGGCAGACTTGAGGGATGACACATTGCAGATGTGATGGAGGTAGCTTCATGGACATGGATGTGGCACACCGAGAGTTGGATATTGATGAGATGGTCTCTTCATATGGAGGAGGCATATGTATGGATGATGTTGGGATAGATGTGGCTGATTTCATGTAGCACATTGACACCAAACATCATGGATGACATGTTGCAGATGAGATGAGGGCTACTTCATGGACCTGATCATGGTTTACTTATATGGAGATGGATTCTTGATCGAGTTCAGGATGTGACAGGGATGTTTTGAGAAACAACTGATGGTGGCATGAGGATGTTCACTCTCATGGTTTGAGCGTGACAGTTGGACTGGCCATCTGACTAGTTCAAACATGGGGACTAGTAGTGTACGGAGATATGTTAACATTGTGTTGGAGTATCACGACAGCAGTTCACATGAGGATGACACATGATGAGGTCGAAACGATATTTTGCAGTGGGCATCTAGCTTGAGATGGAGGGGCCAGCCTTCCGCAATAGAGAGCAACATGTGGAGATTGTGACATGGTGGTTGATGGTCATGGATTGAGATGACTTCCGATATATGACATACCAATGGGTGCATATCTTGGTATGGTTATTTGGGTGACGGATGGTTGCTGAGGTGAGACACGGTGGAGACGGTGGTTCTACATATGTTGCAGTGATGGTTGTAGTATGTGGAGGAGTTGACATCATGGATGATCTTGGTGGATGGTTACCAGGATGGTATGTTGTCGAGGACGACAATGACTTCAGGTGGAGGAGGATGTAAAGCATTCAGTTGTGCGGTGCGACCGGGCGCTGGGCGACCGGGCGCGCGCACACGACGGGCAGTCGTGCACGACCGAACGACCAGTTGGGCGAGCATTGGCAAAGTGCGGAGCTGCAGTTGCAACGGTAGTGCGACAACTTGTGCGATGATACATGCGACGAACATGTGTTACAATGAAGTGCGATGGGAGGTTTATACACTTGGTTGAGCGTTTGCAGTGTGGGTTGGCCGACTTGCCATGGATGGCGAGGCCGACACATAGGTGGGCGTTCAGAGGGGTGTGCAGACAGAGATTTGGTGGTCGGCTGGGCGAGCCACCACCCAATTGCGATGCCTATATATGTAAGTGCGTTGGAGCACTTGGAGATCATCAACGCAGTTGATCATTCCTTCTTCGCTCTTGGAGAGAGGCTTAGTGCGCAGTTCTAGAGGAGAGATGAGCGCATAGATCATGCGCTCTCCTTATTGGAACACACTTGTGGATATCGCTCACGGTGAGAGGCGAAGGTGTTGGGCAAGATGTGCCCGGGGTGATCGTGCAGAGGGTCGATTTGTGTGACGACTTGGCGTGGGCGTCTTGGTGACTCGGGTGAGCGCTTGCCCATCGTGCAAGTGTGCATGGAGACTTGTTGGAGTGTTGGTTTGTGGACGGAGGTGTGCCTTGGTGGGAGGCGCCCGTGTGTGGCGACTTTGAGGTGCGCCCGAGTTGGGCAAACGACACGACGGTGCGACGGGGTGAACGAAGGTTTGGTTAGTCGTGCGGCGACCGTGCGGAGGTGCCGACAAGCTGGGCAACTGAGTTTGCCAAAGTTGTATATTTGGCTAAGTGTAAATTTGGGGTTTCCCGAGATTTAACTTATGCATTGTAAAAACGAAAGATTGTATAATATATTGTTGGGCAGACTCATATTGTAGGGAGTTGCCCCTCCGTTTATAAAGTTGCATTTCTCTTATATAATGCTGTTGATAATGAATGTGTATGGGTGTTCATTGGTATAAAGGATAACATAATAATACTTGGTTGAGAATCACAAACTAAGTAGGAGAAAGTGAATTTAGGCGTAGTCCATGTGCACGAGTATTGTTAAAAAGAAAGTGTTCGGTGGTGCCGCACCTCGCCGGCACGGTTGAAAGACCACCGTAGGCTTGGGGGCTGATGACCGGGTGTTGAAGGTAGAAGCTGCTACACACCTTCACCGAAGTGAAGGTGGTATCAGAGCTAGTCTAAAGACTTGGAGAAGTCTTGCAAGACTGGGTTGAGCAAGGTTGCTCGTAAAGAAGTATGATGACAGGTACTTGCAGGTGAAGGAAGTGGTTTCACACTCAAGTGAAACAAGGACTAGTTCATTATGTAGGGGCCGGATAAGAGACTGAAAGGCAAGATGGTGGATGAACCTACGATAGGTGAGTCTAGCCATGGACCGGGTGAAGTCTTGCGGTATGAAGTGTTGGAACAAATGGGTCGATGGAGTTCTAACTGGGTTGCGATGAAGGCTGAGAACATGAAGGTTTGGGAAAGCTGTTCGGAGCTAAGGAGGGAACTTGAAGAACTCAAGAGCCAATGCGGAAGTACCACGGATGTTGAACTCAAGGAACTTGGTAAGGAGATCCAACGAAGTGGTCTTCGTCTTCAAGAGCTCTTTGATGAAAGAGCCTGTTTAAGGAAGAAAAGTGCCATGGTGGAAGCCGAAATCAAGCAGATTGAGGAAGAGATAAAGAAGAAGCTTCTTGGAAAGAAGGTTGTTGTGATAGACTAGGAGGAGCTCGACTACATTGACAGGTTGGGGACTTACTACTGTGACAATCCAGAGGATGTGCGGAAGCTTAGTTCTATGAGAGTAGTCAATGGACACTTGGTTGGTGCACTTAAGCAGAGGTCGATGAAGGACAAGCTTGAGGGATTTCAAGCTAGACCAAGATCGGGTTACATAGATGAGCCAAGAAAGGAAGTAAAGTACCTTAAGAAGGAAGTCAAGTTGGAGCATAAGCCAATTGACACTTCTGAGGCCGAATTCTTGAAGAAGGTTGCTGATATAAGACATAAGACAAAGCGGACAGAAGAAGGTAATGCCTTGAAGCTGAGTTTTGTGCAGGTGACCATGAAGGGCAAGAGATTTGCAGCTTTGGTTGATACGGGGGCTACTCATAGCTTCTTGAGTAGGAAGGCAGCAAAGTCTTTTGGGAAGAAAGAAAAGATGGAGAGGGAATTGAGTGCTTTCAAAGCAGTCAACTCTACCATGAAAGTTGTTATTGGTGTGTTGAAGGACACTCAGATGAAAGTGGGATCGTGGTTTGGAAAGTTGGACTTGAGAGTTGTGGACAAGGATGATCATTCTATGGTGCTGGGGCAAGATTTCATGAAGCTTGCACAAGCCATACCGATGGTGGACCGAGACATTCTCTTGATCACAGCTGAAGGGAGAACCATGATGGTACCGATGAATAGAAGGAGTTGCTTGGGGTATAGACCGAGGATGAGTTCTATGACTTTGTATCCCAAAGATCCGAATGTGAAGCATGAGGATGTGGAGCAAAGAGGACTTGGGAGTATGACTCAAACAACGAAGGAAGGGAAGTTGATTGACTTCGTTGCAAGGGTGAGGAAGAATGAGGCAAGTGAGAAGGCAGTCTCACGAACCTTGAGGCACTTGACAGAGACATCTTCTACTAATGATCTTCACAATTGGGTTGCAAAAGAAGGGAGTCCAAGTACTACTTCAGAGGCAGTGGTTGATGAGGATTATGAGGGCAGAGATCCTGTTGGCATAGTGGACTTTTGCAGGTATGCTATGGGCATATATGACTTTCAGTTGACAAAGGACAAGCTCAAGGAGCTTGGATGTACATGTGAGGAGATTGAGGCTGTGCATACATACTTGAGGACACAACATCAATCCGACACATGGGTGGATGAGAGACAGGGAGGAAACTTCCTGGCCCTCCTTTCTCTATAGACAACCTTGGAGATAGGTTGGTGTGGAGGCCTTGGTAGGGAGGAACCACATCAACTTTACAAGGGGCCTTGAAGGAGGCTTCTTTATGATAGATTGCAGACTTGGGTAAAGATGGCCAGATGTTGGGATGGAGTCTACATGGGTTGGACATCATGGACAACTAGAGTCATGGACATCAGGTTGGAGATATGGAGCATGACAGTTGTGCAGGGACATTATGTGGGAGCATGAGTAGAGGTGTCATTCATGGACATTCTATGGGAGTATGTCGAAGCAAAGGATGTTGTGCAGATGCTGTTATGACTTGGAGATATATGAGCTAGTGGAGAGGTTGTACACTCTTGTGCAACTAAACCATGGCTTGATCATGTTGCAGATGGGATGGAGTTTCCAGGGACCTGAGCATGGGAGGTTCTTGATGAGTCTGAGGTGTAGCAGAAGTCAAGGAAAATACTGGTGGTGACATAAGGATGTGCATTCTTGTGGTTTGGGTGTATGGTTGGATTAGCTACCTAACTAGTTCGAGTCATGAGGGGTACCAATGTGCAGAGGTATGTAGCTATGAGTCTATGCTTGGTGATGAGCATGCAGAGGTGTGTTCATATTAGGGTGAACCGGGAGGAGAAACTACATGGGGGAACTCACATGGATGGAGAGAGGTGTTCACATGGAGCACTTGATAGATTGATGAGATGTTGGCACATGGTTGAGGTGTGTTAGCACTTGTTGATGTATCATGGACAGTTTTGCACATGATGGAGTTGGTGACATGATGAGGTTGACACATTGTTGCAGTGGACATGTAGCTTGAGTTGGAGGGACTAGCCTTCCACGATAGAGAGTAGCATGGAAAGATTGTGGTAGGTGGTTGATGATCATGGACATCTATGACATACTTTGGTATGGACTATCTTGGTGATAGTTGGTTGCTGAGATGAGACATGGTGGAGATGGAGTCCTACATATGTTGCAGGGATGTTCGCCATATGTGGAGGAGTTGACATCATGGATTGATGCTTGGGGATGTTTTCGAGGACGACAATGACTTTAGGTGGAGGAGGATGTAGCACCTTCTAGTTTGTGCGACGGGTGGGCGCCGGGTGACCGGGCGCGCACGCACGATGGGCGTGTGACGATGCGACGGGTGGGTGCGACCAACCGGGCGAACGACGAAGTGTGGAAGAAATGCGACGATATATGCGACGATAGAAGGAGTGACTTGCGACACTTAACAAATGAGTGTTGAGCGAAGGTGACTTATACCCAATGGTGCGTGGGCGTTCCTTGGGGCTGGCCGACGATTTCATGGGCGATTGTTGAAGTGTGCAAGCCACCGATAAGGGGGTCGGCTGGGCAAGCGACCACCCTCCAACGAAGCGTATATATGAGGAGCGTTTGGCTTGGTTTTGGACATCATTCATCATTCGAACATCTCTTGTGAACTTTGCATAGGACAAGAAGGAAGTGCGCAGTTTTGGAGGAGTAATGCGCATAGCTCATGCGCATCACTTGGTAAAGGCGCAGTTGGTATTTCTTGTGGACGGTTGAAGGTTGGCAAGGTGTGCCGGATGTTGGTTGCAGATTTATGCAGGACTTGAGGTGGAGTTCTAGGTGTCTTGGGTGAGCACCCTCCTACCGTGCAAGAGTGGCACAAATGTTGTAAAGGCTGATTTATGCCTCGGTTGTAAAATTGACTAAGTATAGACTTGGAGTTTTGCCAAGTATACTTGATGATTGTATTATTGGAAGACTGATATAATATATTGTTGGGCAGACTTGTTTGGGAGTTTCCCCTCCCCTTTATATCGTGCAATTGTTGTTCTCTTCTATAATTGCTGTGGATAATGAATAAGTATGGGTGTTCATTGATATAAAGGTTAATTGATATTATACTTGGTTGAGAAACACAAACTAAGTACACGGTTGTGAATTAGGCATAGTCCATGTGCACAAGTATTGTTAAAAAGAAAGTGTTCAGTGGTGCCTCACCTCGCCGGCATGGTTGGAAGACTACCGTAGGCTTGGGGGCGTGACAGGTGGTATCAGAGCTAGTCTAAAGACTTGCAGAAGTATTGCAAGACTGGGTTGAACAGGTTGCTCGTAAAGAGGTATGATGACAAGTACTTGCAGGTGAAGGAAGTGGTTTCACACTCAAGTGAAACAAGGGCTGGTTTATTATGCAGGGGCCAGATAAGAAACTGAAAGGCAAGATGGTGGATGAACCTATGATAGGTGAGTCTAGCCATGGACCGGGTGAAGTCTTGAGGTACGAAGTGTTGGAACAAATGGGTCAATGGAGTTCTAGCTGGGTTGCGATGAAAGCATAGAACATGAAGTTTCGAGAAAGCTGTTCGGAACTAAGGAGGGAACTTGAAGAACTCAAGAGCCAATGCGAAAGTACGACGGATGTTGAACTCAAGGAACTTGATAAGGAGATCCAATGAAGTGGTCTTGGTCTTCAAGAGCTCTTTGATGAAAGAGCCCGTTTAAGGAAGAAAAGTGCCATGGTGGAAGCCGAAATCAAGCAGATTGAGGAGGAGATAAAGAAGAAGCTTCTTGGAAAGAAGGTTGTTGTGATTGAGGAGGAAGAGCTCGACTACATTGACAGGCTGGGGACTTACTACCGTGACAATCCAGAGGATGTGCAGAAGCTTAGTTCTATGAGAGTAGTCAATGGACACTTGGTTGGTGCACTTGAGGAGAGGTCGATGAAGAACAAGCTTGAGGGAGTTCAAGCTAGACCAGGATCGGGTTGCATAGATGAGCCAAGCAAGGAAGTAAAGTACCTTAAGAAGGAAGTCAAGTTGGAGCATAAGCCAATTGACACCTTTGAGGCCAAATTCTTGAAGAAGGTTGCTGATATAAGACATAAGACAAAGCGGATAGAAGGAGGTAATGCCTTGAAGCTGAGTTTTGTGCAGGTGACCGTGAAGGGCAAGAGATTTGTAGCTTTGGTTGATACGGGGGCTACTCATAGCTTCTTGAGTAGGAAGGCAACAAAGTCTTTTGGGAAGAAAGCAAAGATGGAGAGGGAATTGAGTGCTTTCAAAGCAGTCAAATCTACCATGAAAGCTGTTATTGGTGTGATGAAGGACACTCAGATGAAAGTGGGATCGTGGTTTGGAAAGTTGGACTTGAGAGTTGTGGACATGGATGATCATTCTATGGTGCTGGGGCAAGATTTCATGAAGCTTGCACAAGCCATACTGATGGTGGACCGAGACATTCTCTTGATCACAGCTGAAGGGAGAACCATGATGGTACCAATGAATAGAAGGAGTTGCTTGGGGTATAGACCGAGGATGAATTCTATGACTTTGTATCCCAAAGATCCGAATGTGAAGCATGAGGATGTGGAGCAAAGAGGACTTGGGAGTATGACTCAAACAATGAAGGAAGGGAAGTTCATTGACTTCGTTGCAAGGGTGAGGAAGAATGAGGCAAGTGAGAAGGTAGTCTCACGAACCTTGAGGCACTTGACAGAGACATCTTCTACTAATGATCTTCATAATGGGGTTACAAAAGAAGGGAGTCCAAGTACTACTTCAGAGGCAGTGGTTGATGGGGATTATGAGGGTAGAGATCCTGCTGGCATAGTGGACTTTTGTAGGTATGCTATGGGCATATATGACTTTCAGTTGACAAAGGACAAGCTCAAGGAGCTTGGATGTACATGTGAGGAGATTGAGGCTGTGCATACATACTTGAGGACACAACATCAATCCAACACATGGGTGGATGAGAGTCAGGGAGGAAACTTCCTGGCGCTCCTTTCTCTATAGACAACCTTGGAGATAGGTTGGTGTGGAGGCCTTGGTAGGGAGGAACCACATCAACTTTACAAGGGGCCTTGAAAGGAGGCTTCTTTATGACAGATGCAGACTTGGGTGCAGATGGCCAGATGTTGGGATGGAGTCTACATGGGTTGGACATCATGGACAACTAGAGTCATGGACATCAGGTTGGAGATATGGAGCATGAAAGTTCTGCAGGGACATTATGTGGGAGCATGAGTAGAGGTGTCATTCATGGACATTCTATGGGAGTATGCTAAAGCAAAGGATGTTGTGCAAATGCTGTTATGACATGGAGATGTATGAGCTAATGGAGAGGTTGTACACTCTTGTGCAACTAAACCATGGCTTGATCATGTTGCAGATGGGATGGAGTTTCCATGGACCTGAGCATGGGAGATTCTTGATGAGTCCGAGGTGTAGCAGAAGTCAAGGAAAAGACTGGTGGTGACATAAGGATGTGCATTCTTATGGTTTGGGCGTATGGTTGGATTAGCTACCCAACTAGTTCGAGTCATGAGGGGTACCAATGTGTAGAGGTATGTAGCTATGAGTCTATGCTTGGTGATGAGCATGCAGAGGTGTGTTCATATCAAGCTGAATCGGGAGGAGAAACTACATGGGGGAACTCACATGGATGGAGAGAGGTGTTAACATGGAGCACTTGGCAGATTGATGAGATGTTGGCACATGGTTGAGGTGTGTTAGCACTTGTTGATGTATCATGGGCAGTTTTGCACATGATGGAGTTGGTGACATGATGAGGTTGACACATTGCTGCAGTGGACATGTAGCTTGAGTTGGAGGGACCAGCCTTCCACGATAGAGAGCAACATGGAAATATTGTGGCAGGTGGTTGATGATCATGGACATCTATGACATACTTTGGTATGGACTATCTTGGTGACAGTTGGTTGCTGAGATGAGACATGGTGGAGATGGAGTCCTACATATGTTGCAGGGATGTTTGCCATATGTGGAGGAGTTGACATCATGGATTGATGCTTGGGGATGTTGTCGAGGACGACAACAACTTCAGGTGAAGGAGGATGTAACGCCTTCTAGTTTGTGCGACGGGCGGGTGCCGGGCGACCTGGTGCGCACGCACGATGGGCGTGCGATGATGCGACGGGCGGGTGCGACCAACCGGGCGAACGACGAAGTGCGAAAGAAATGCAATGATATATGCGACGATAGAAGGAGCGACTTGCGATTAACAAATGAGCGTGGAGCGAAGGTGACTTATACCTGATGGTGCGTGGGCGTTCCTTGGGGCTGGCCGACGGTTTCATGGGCGATTGTTGAAGTGTGCAAGCCACCGATAAGGGGGTCGGCTGCGCAAGCGACCACCCTCCAATGAAGCGTATATATGAGGAGCGTTTGGCTTGGTTTTGGACATCATTCATCATTCGAACATCTCTTGTGAACTTCACATAGGACAAGAAGGAAGTGCACAGTTTTAGAGGAGTAATGCGCATAGCTCATGCACATCACTTGGTAAAGGCGCAGTTGGTATTTCTTGTGGACGGTTGAAGGTTGGCAAGGTGTGACGGATGTTGGTTGCAGATTTGTGCAGGACTTGAGGTGGAGTTCTAGGTGTCTCGGGTGAGCACCCTCCTACCGTGCAAGAGTGGCACGAATGTTGTAAAGGCTGATTTATGCCTCGGTTGTAAAATTGACTAAGTATAGACTTGGAGTTTTGCCAAGTATACTTGATGATTGTATTATTGAAAGACTGATATAATATATTGTTGGGCAGACTTGTTCGGGAGTTGCCCCTCCCCTTTATTTCGTGTAATTGTTGTTCTCTTTTATAATTGTTGTGGATAATGAATAAGTATGGGTGTTCATTGATATAAAGGTTAATTGATATTATACTTGGTTGAGAAACACAAACTAAGTACACGGTTGTGAATTAGTGTCCATGTGCACAAGTATTGTTAAAGAAGTGTTCGTGGTGCCGGCACCTCGCGGCACGGTTGGAAGAATACGTAGCTTGGGGGGTGACAGATACAACTGTACGCCCCAAGCCTACGGTGGTCTTTCAACCGTGCCGGTGAGGTGCGGCACCACCGAACACTTTCTTTTTAACAATACTCGTGCACATGGACTATGCCTAAATTCACTTTCTCCTACTTATTTTGTGATTCTCAATCAAGTATTATTATTTTATCCTTTATACCAATGAAAACCCATACACATTCATTATCAACAGCATTATATAAGAGAAATGCAACAGTATAAAGGGAGGGGCAACTCCCTGCAATATGAGTCTGCCCAACAATATATATACAATCTTTCGTTTTTACAATGCATAAGTTAAATCTTGGGAAACCCCAAATTTACACTTAGCGAAATATACAACTTCGGAAAACTCGGTTGCCCAGCTCGTCGGCACCTCCGCACGGTCGCCGCACGACTAACCAAACCTTCGTTCACCCCGTCGCACCGTCGTGTCGTTTGCCCAACTCGGGCCCACCTCAAAGTCGCCACACACGCCCCCCTAGTAGTCCAAGAATTGGTATCAGAGCTTTATATTTAAGTTTAAACTATTTAATCAGCATTGGCGTATTGTAAAGCCTTCGGGTGTGCGGTGCGGTTGGGTGCCGGGCGACCGGGCGCGCGCACACGACGGGTGGTCGTGCACGACCGAACGACCGGTTGGGCGAGCATTGGCAAAGTGCGGAGTTGCGGTTGCGACGATAGTGCGACCACTTGTGTGACGATACATGCGACGAACATATGACACAATGAAGTGCGATGGGAGGTTTATACACTTGGCTGAGCATTTGCGGTGTGGGTTGGTCGACTTGCCATGGAGGGCGAGGCCGACACATAGGTGGGCGTTCAGAGGGGTGTGCAGACGGAGATTTGGTGGTCGGCTGGGTGAGCCACCACCCCATTGCGATGCGTATATATGTAAGTGCGTTGGAGACTTGGAGATCATCATTCACACTTGATCATTAGCTCTTCGCTCTTGAGGAGAAGGACTTGTGCGCAGTTCTAGAGGAGAGATTAGCGCATAGCTCATGCGCTCTCCTTGGTAGAACGCACAGTGGAACACTCTTGGTGAGAGGTGGACGTGTTGGGCAAGACGTGCCTGAGGTGATCGTGCGGAGGGTTGATTTGTGCGATGACTTGGCGTGGGCATCTTGGTGACTCAGGTGAGCACCCGCCCATCGTGCAAGTGTGCACGAAGACTTGTTGGAGTGTTGGTTTGTGGACGGAGGTGTGCCTTGGTGGGAGGCGCCCGTGTGTGGCGACTTGGAGGTGCACCCGAGTTGGGAAAACGACACGACGGTGCGACGAGGTGAATGAAGGTTTGGTTAGTCGTGCGGCGACCGTGCGGAGGTGCCGACAAGCTGGGCAACCGAGTTTGCCGATGTTGTATATTTGGCTAAGTGTAAATTTGGGGTTTCCCAAGATTTAACTTGTGCATTGTAAAAGCGAAAGATTGTATAATATATTGTTGGGCAGACTCATATTGCAGGGAGTTGCCACTCCCTTTATACTATCGCATTTCTCTTATATAATGCTGTTGATAATGAATGTGTATGGGTGTTCATTGGTATAAAGGATAACATAATAATACTTGGTTGAGAATCACAAACTAAGTAGGAGAAAGTGAATTAGGCGTAGTCCATGTGCACGAGTATTGTTAAAAAGAAAGTGTTCGGTGGTGCCGCACCTCGCCGGCACAGTTGAAAGACCACCGCCGCCATTGGCATCATGACAGTTGGTATCAGAGCATCGGGTGTTGAAGCATTAGAGCTGATATCCGAGTTGAGCAGATTGCTCGAGACAGTGTAAATAGGTACTTGCAGGTGAAGGAAGCTAGTTTCACATACAAGTGGAACAAGGGCCGGTTCATGGTTGCAGGGAACTTGGTAAAGCTGGTGAAGGTTGAAACCGGGTGTCGTAGAGTTGGGCAGGCGGTACTACGTGCTGTTCATATGATTTGGGCACTTGTCAGGTGGGCAAGTGGGACTGCGTGTGGGCAGGTATACACGGTTTGGGCGTCTGTGGACCAAACGAAGTATGAACCGGGGAAGACGAAGTACAAGGCATGGCAGGTTTGGAAGAATGCGAAGGGAAGCTCTT
>APFE030068659.1:139714-154340 GCA_000404065.3 Pinus taeda
TCATATATGGTGGACTTAGAGGATATAATGCATTGAGGAGCTGAGGTCAGGGACTTTGATGCAGGATGGGGTGCATACTTTCAAGTACATGCATGGGACATGGCTTGAAAGAGTGACTTGATGTGGATGATCGATATGAGGCACTTTGGAGTGATGGAGTTACGATGATGATGATGCCTTGGTGGCAACACTTGGGCATGGGTTGAGCCGAGACTCAACTACTTTTGACACATGGGAGTTGATTGATCTATGATCATGGGCAGCACATGGATACATGAGGTAGGTGTATACTTGTTTGTATGGCAGACTTGAGGGATGACACATTGCGAATATGATGGAGGTTGCTTCATGGGGCTGGATGTGGCGCACCGAGAGTTGGAGTTTGATGAGATGGTCTCTTCATATGGAGGAGGCACACATATGGATGATGTTGGGATAGATGTGGCTGATTTCATGTAGCACATTGACACCAAACATCATGGATGACATGTTGCAGATCAGATGAGGGCTACTTCATGGACCTGAGAATGGTTTACTTATATGGAGATGGATTCTTGATCGAGTTCAGGATGTGATAAGGATGTTCTGAGAAACGACTGATGGTGGCATGAGGATGTGCATTCTCATGGTTTGAGCGTGACAGTTGGACTGGCCATCCAACTAGTTCAAACATGAGGGTCGACAATGTACAGAGATGTGTTAGCATTGTGTTGGAGTATCATGGCAGCAGTTCACATGGGGACGACACATGATGAGGTCGACACGATATGTTGTAGTGGGCATGTAGCTTGAGATGGAGGGGCCAACGTTCCACGATGGAGCAGCATGTGGAGATTGTGACATGGTGGTTGATGGTCATGGATTGAGATGACTTCCGATGTATGACATACCGATGGGTGCATACCTTGGTATGGTTGTCTTGGTGACAGATGGTTGCCGAGGTGAGACATGGTGGAGACGGTGGCTCTACATATGTTGCAGTGATGGTTGTAGTATGTGGAGGAGTTGACATCATGGATGATCTTGGTGGATGGTTACCAGGATGGTATGTTGTCGAGGACGACAACAATTTCAGGTGGAGGATGTAAAGCCTTCGGGTGTGCGGTGCGGTTGGGCGCCGGGCGACCGGGCACGTGCACACGAGGGGCGGTTGTGCACGACCGAACGACCGGTTGGGCGAGCATTGGCAAAGTGCGGAGCTGCGGTTGCGACGGTAGTGCGACCACTTGTGCGACGATACATGCGACAAACATATGACACAATGAAGTGCGATGGGAGGTTTATACACTTGGTTGGGCGTTTGCGGTGTGGGTTGGCCGACTTGCCATGGAGGGCGAGGCCGACACATAGGTGGGCGTTCAGAGGGGTGTGTAGATGTAGATTTGGTGGTCGGCTGGGTGAGCCACCACCCCATTGCGATGCTTATATATGTAAGTGCGTTGGAGACTTGGAGATCATCATTCGCACTTGATCATTAGCTCTTCGCTCTTGAGGAGAAGGACTTGTGCGTAGTTCTAGAGGAGAGATGAGTGCATAGCTCATGCGCTCTCCTTGGTAGAACGCACAGTGGAACGCTCTTGGTGAGAGGTGGACGTGTTGGGCAAGACGTGCCCGAGGTGATCGTGCGGAGGGTTGATTTGTGCGACGACTTGGCGTGGGCATCTTGGTGACTCGGGTGAGCGCCCGCCCATCGTGCAAGTGTGCACGAAGACTTGTTGGAGTGTTGGTTTGTGGACGGAGGTGTGCCTTGGTGGGAGGTGCCCGTGTGTGGCGACTTGGAGGTGCGCCCGAGTTGGGCAAACGACACGACGGTGCGACGAGGTGAACGAAGGTTTGGTTAGTCGTGCGGCGACCGTGCGGAGGTGCCGACGAGCTGGGCAACCAAGTTTGCCGATGTTGTATATTTGGCTAAGTGTAAATTTGTGGTTTCCCAAGATTTAACTTGTGCATTGTAAAAACGAAAGATTGTATAATATATTGTTGGGCAGACTCATATTGCAGGGAGTTGCCCCTCCCTTTATACTATCGCATTTCTCTTATATAATGCTGTTGATAATGAATGTGTATGGGTGTTCATTGGTATAAAGGATAACATAATAATACTTGGTTGAGAATCACAAACTAAGTAGGAGAAAGTGAATTAGGCGTAGTCCATGTGCACGAGTATTGTTAAAAAGAAAGTGTTCGGTAGTGCCGCACCTCACCGACACGGTTGAAAAACCACCGCCGCCGTTGGCGTCGTGACAGGATTGTTGGAAGGTTGGGTCTGCCCATCATCAATTTGAATAAGAAAATCACTGAATTACAAAGAACTAAAAACAAGGAACTAATGGTCTCATAGACTATTTTTAGTCCGATGAACCTTAAAATCTCATCTCATTTCATTTCATAATATATCAACCTTAAGAATTAACTCAATTCTTTCTACATTGTTGGATAATATTTTTAAGTATTTTAAAAATTAAATATATAAAAAAACGAATAATTTAACTATTTATTTAAGTTTTAAAACATTCCAAAATCCACGATCAACACACTTTCCATCCAATATTAAACTATAACATTATAATTTTGAATGGTCATTAATCTAAACTAATTTTAAATTCTCATAAAAATGTTATTGGTGTTTTGTTTTTTAAAAATACATTAAACCGAAAACATCATTTAACTATTTATTTAATTTCTAAAATACTCCCAAATTTACCATCAACACACTTTCCACCTAAAATTAAACTATATACATTAAAATTTTAGATTCTCACCAGGAATGTTCCTCAACTGATTTTGACCTCTCATGTGGATGTTACTCGTGTTTAGTCGGGGTGCCTTCTTAGACTCGGGATATGACGCGTACCCTATATATATAAATCAATAAATATATCTATATTTTATTTTTTATTGATTTGATGGTTATTAATATATATAATGTTACCAGGAATCAGATATATATATAACCCTGTTTTTATGTAAAGTTAGTATAAGTGCAAGCTCTGGTCGTTAAAATTTATACTCTAGTCCGTTAAAAAATTTATATATGAAAAACTATCTTATAGAAAAACTTGCATGGGCGCTTTGAATCACCATTAATTTGTCTGCTTGAGATTCAGCTAATTGTGATTTTGTTTCTAAAAAACAGTGCTAAGGCTACAAATATATATGAGTATTTCTGAATATACATTTATACATTGAGATAAAAAAATATATACCAGGATGAGATAAAAAAATATATACCAGGATGGAAAAAGGTTTGATGCAATGAATAACCAGTAGCCCGAAGTTCCAAGAATGACCGAATTCTTTGAACCAAACCTCTTAACGAAAGGTGTTGCTACAAATGAACATACAGTGTATGAAAGATAAAGAATGGCCAGTGAGGTGGTTCCTAAATCTTCATCCTGACAGACAACCAATTTCAGCGACTTATCAAATTTTAATACAAATAACTGCCCAAAAAAACCAAGAATCCAAATCCCAAAAATTCATTTCAACACTTTCTTTCTTTTCTTCATAAAATTAACAAATCCTCTCAAGCATCGCCCATTTTTTTCTTTTAAAGGAAAACAAAGGCCTCTTAAATTTCAACAAAGTGACACAGAAAAACTCACAGAATTTAACGAGCTTTCCAAGTTCTGAGTTGCAGTATAAGCAGTAAAGATGAAGAGAAACGTGAAACTCAAAATGTGGAGATCTTTCAGATGACGGCTAGAAGTTTTTGGACGAAACTCCGGCAGATTTCCGTCAACAGACGATGATTCCAGCAACAGAGGGACCGAATCTTCCATGGCGATTGCCATCCCGGATTTTCAAAACAGAAGAATTCCTTCTCACTTTAACCTCTGGAATACAACATAATTAAAGGTATATTTTTGGGAAAACTCCAATGCCCAGAGCAGTAAACAATATATCTATGGACTACAATATAATACAAGTTTCAGCACGCTCGCATGCTCACAATAATATATAGATACTCTTTCAGATTATTCTCTGCTCCACTGGACCGCCGTCGTTTGTCCATTTCCGCCGGTTTGTAGAACGCAATATTGTCCCGAAATTCAATTCAAATGAACGGAATTTTCGTAAACCATAAACTGTTGTTGTGAAAACGGCGTGGAAGACTTTAACTAAATGCGACAATATATGATAGGGGTTCTAGTAGTGATGCATACACGTGGCGTGGGATAAATGGCTATAAGGTCGCCCATTCGACAATTTTCCCAATAGAAACTCACCCTGTCCTGGTGGATGCCAAATTGTAATTTTAAAATGATATAGCATTTATTTTATTTTATATTATAGGACTTTTAAGTGAGATTTAGGTTTTTATATATATTTGTTTGTGATTATATTGATTTTGATAATATTTTTTTGGATTAGTGGAGGTTTCAAATCATTTAATATGATTCATTCTCATAATAAAAGTGAAAAAATCAATTAAATTAAAATATTTATATTATGAAGGATATATTCAAAATATTTATATAACAAGGGATATATCTATTCCAAAATTACTATTAAAAATAATTATTAAAAATTTACTATTATTACTACTTTGATTTGATTAATTATATTTTTTATTTTTATTTTATTTTTATTTTTCCTTAATATATTAAAAATTTAAAAATTATTATATAAACAGAGAAAATCCAAATAAATGTTTTTTTCATTTATCTACATTTGCATATTTTTTATTATGTGTTTAGTTAGTGTGGGGCTTGCCATTTGTAAGCAACATTTTTTTTAATAGGTAAAACTTGAATGTTGATGTGTTAAAGAAAATCCAAACAAGTGCGAGGTTTCATTTCTTTAAAATTGCCTATTTTATTAAGTGATTAGTTAGTGTGGAGTTTTTCATGTGTAAAGAAGAACATTTTGTTTAAGGGAAAATTATGTTCTTATGCATCTAAGTAATGTTTTCGGATTTTCTTATAAGTTTATTATTTCTTAGCTTAGTCATTTAAAATGAGATATGATGTATTTTAAAATGAGATATGATGTATTATAGTTATTTGTTATTTATGGTATTGAGTGGTTTATGTATCAAGGTATATTATTTCATTTTTTTTTATTTTATTTTTCTAATTATTTTTTTTATTTTTTAAAATGGAATTTAAATTGGTGCATTATAGTGTTTATGATAATGTTATTTGGGAAGCTTTTATGTTTTGATTTTGATACTTAATTTTGCTAGTGGTTTGATGGTGATTATGATAGTCTAGTTAGTGTTTCTATGTTACATTTTTGATGTGTGCTTTGTAACAGATTGTTTATGTTTTAGAGGTTAAATAACATTAATATTTTTTAAGATGATTTTTCACTTAAGGATTGCATCTTTCTAGTGAGGAAATCACTTGTAGTGAACATATATATTTTTTTATTTTTTATTTTTTTGTCTGGTTTTTTTTATGCAGTCAATAAGTTTGTTTGTTGCAGTTAATGTGGAATAGCAATGTTGCTATGTCATAATTTTTGTTTAGGGTACCTTTCATGCATGATGATTTGATTTGAAATTTAGGCTTTTGATATGCAATGCTCATTAAATGTTTTTTAGTTTATTCATAATGTTAAATGTGACTTTAACCCTTTAGGGACAGAGTGATTGACAATGACTATGAAAATGAAGTCTTATGTGCGATGAGGTTCAAGACTCAAATCCCCCTGATTCACATCTGCTTGGGGAAGGGACATACGTAGGCACCTAGAGGTTATAGTGATAGAAGTTGTAATTGAACCCCCAAATGCAAGTACAAGACTAGCCCAATTGTTGATTCCTCTAGATACAAAAAAAAATGTTAAATGTGACTTTGTAGTGATCATATTTGTTAGAAAAATTGTCATAAAATGACATAAAAGACTCATATGTACTTGATTGTAAACATTGAAAGTTATCCACCTAATCATCTGTGCATGGTTCAAAAATATGATTTTGAGGCTCTACACATTACGTTGGGGTCCATACATGATAATTTTATATTAATGAATGGAACATCCTCAACTTTCCTATTAATCCCCTCTTCAATCATGACTTATCGATGTTGACCATTTATGAATCTTTCTGAATGTTTATAATTATGTTTTACGATTCATTTGCTTTGATTTAATAGGTTGATATATGTTTATTAGGTTTACTAGGCCAACCATATTCGACCATGGGCAACCACGATTAACTAGGTTTACTAGATTGACCCAAGTATAATAGATTTACACATTGACCTAGATTTACTAAGTTGATCCAGGTTGACATATGTTTATTAAGTTTACCTAGGTTTACTAGGTTGAACTAGGCTTATTATGTTGACTTCATTTGCTAGGTTGACCTAGGTTTATTAGGTTCAATGGATTTACTAGGTCGCCATGGTCAAACATGGTCAACAAGTTAAACATGATCAATAAGTTAAACATGATCAACATGGTCATCATGGTCATTTTAGTCATTCATAATCACTCATTTGCATCCCTAGTAAACCATGGCAATCATGGTCAGCCATGGGTGACCATGGTCAATTAAGGTTAACCATACCAACCATGGCCAACTTCGTCAACCCTCTTCAACCATTAATGTAACCACTATTCTAACATTAGTGTAACATCAACTATGGTCAACATTATTGTATTGTGAATGTAAAAATGTGATAATCATCAACATTAATGTAACATAAATATATTTTCACATTAATAATCGACCATGGTCAACCTCATCAACCCTTTTAAACTATGGTCAACCATCATCAACCATCACAACCTTTTGCAACAATTGTCAACAATGATCCATAGTGATATGAACCATAGTCAATCATGTTTTACTAATATAACTAGCACAATCAAATTAGTAAATGGTGTTTATATGTCCCAATGGACTACATTTTCTAGATTTTATATGCTATTTACTGTAGAAAATAACACTAAACCACATTTACCAACATAGTTGTGCTAATAATAATTTAATTTAGTTTCAATATTCATTTAAATATAGTATAAAAAATAAAGATGAATGACAAAATTTAACATTTTTTAATAAACTTTACATTTTATAAAATTTCAAATTTTTATCATAAAACTTTTTAACTAAGTTAAAATATTTTTTAAATAAACCAATCCAAATATTTGATGGTAACAAGGGCAGATGGTATTTGCACTAGCAACTCATGTGGAGGATATCCTCTGCGCATCCCTTGCGGTGAATTGCATCACATGAAGCCATCTGTCAGGCGGACTACACGACAATGTTTTCCGGCATACGAAATGAGTCTAATATTGGTGGTGCTGCCCTCGAGCTCCGTCAAAGCCTAATGGAGTACAACATCGAAAAGCCTGCAAGCGGTGGTTAAAGAATACCTGAGAGTGCATCAGCCAGGTGCTTGCCTCTGCGGGAAGGATGAGGGTTTCGACTTGCATGGTGGACGTGGTGAGCATGTGGTCCATCACTCATGGCCTGTATGAATAGTTCGGAGGATGAAAAGCTTACCCGGTCACATTCGCCAATCGGCACGAAAAAGGAGCAAGTCGCAAGTTCACATTCTGACGTCTTCTTAGGGAAAACAATAATGAAATTTAGGCTTTAGACGTGCAATGTTAATTAAATATTTTTTAGTTTCTTCATAATGTTAAATGCAACTTTAACTCCTTAGGGATAGAGTGATTGGTAATCACTGTGAAAATGAAGTCTTATGTGCAATGAGGTTCAAGACTCAAATCTTCCTAATTCATATGTACTTGCGGAAAGGACATACGTAGGCACCTAGAGGTTATAGTGGTAGCAATTGGAATTGAACTCCCTAATCCAAGTATGAGACTAGCCCAGTTGTGATTCCTCCAAATACAAAAAAAAAAATGTTAAATGTGACTTTGTAGTGATCATATTTGTTAGAAAATTTGTCATAAAATGACACAAAAGACTCATATGTACTTGACTATAAACATTGAAAGTTATCCACCTAATCATCTATGCATGGTTCAAAAGGATGATTTTGAGGCTCTACACATTACGCTTGAGTCCATACATGATAATTTTATATTAATGAATGGAACATCCTCAATTTTCCTATTAATCCCCTCTTCAATCATGACTCATCGATGTTGACCTTTTATGAATCCTTTTGAATGTTTATAATCACGTTTTGTGATTCATTTTCTTTGTTTTTTAATAGGTTGATATATGTTTATTAGGTTTACTAGGTCAACCATAGTTGACCATGGGCAACCACGTCTAACTAGGTTTACTAGGTTGACCCAAGTATACTAGATTTACAAGTTGATCTAGATTTACTAAGTTGATCCAGGTTGACATATATATATATATATTAAGTTTACCTAGGTTTGCTAGGTTGAACTAGGCTTATTATGTTGACTTCATTTACTAGGTTGAGCATGGTTTACTAGGTTGACCTAAGTTTATTAGGTTCATTGGATTTACTAGGTCACCATGGTCAAACATGGTCAACAAGTTAAACATGATCAACATGGTCATCATGGTCATTTCAGTCATTCATAATCACTCATTTACATCCCTAGTAAACCATGACACATCATACTCGGCTGTAGAATGAGCAACTCATTTACATCCCTAGTAAACCATAACACATCATACTGAGCTGTAGAATGAGCAAATCATTTAAAAGGATGATTTTGAGGCTCTACACATTACGCTTGGGTCCATACATGATAATTTTATATTAATGAATGGAACATCCTCAATTTTCCTATTAATCCCCTCTTCAATCATGACTCATCGATGTTGATCTTTTATGAATCCTTTTGAATGTTTATAATCACGTTTTGTGATTCATTTGCTTTGTTTTTTAATAGGTTGATATATGTTTATTAGGTTTACTAGGTCAACCATAGTCAACCATGGGCAACCACGTCTAACTAGGTTGACCCAAGTATACTAGATTTACAAGTTGACTTAGATTTACTAAGTTGATCCAGGTTGACATATGTTTATTAAGTTTACCTAGGTTTACTAGGTTGAACTAGGCTTATTATGTTGACTTCATTTAATAGGCTGAGCATGGTTTACTAGGTTGACCTAGGTTTATTAGGTTCAATGTATTTACTAGGTCACCATGGTCAAACATGGTCAACAAGTTAAACATGACCAACTTGGTTATCATGGTCATTTTAGTCATTCATAATCACTCATTTACATCCCTAGTAAACCATGACACATCATACTCGGCTGTAGAATGAGCAACTCATTTAAAAGGATGATTTTGAGGCTCTACACATTACGCTTGGGTCCATACATGATAATTTTATATTAATGAATGGAACATCCTCAATTTTCCTATTAATCCCCTCTTCAATCATGACTCATCGATGTTGACCTTTTATGAATCCTTTTGAATGTTTATAATCACGTTTTGTGATTCATTTGCTTTGTTTTTTAATAGGTTGATATATGTTTATTAGGTTTACTAGGTCAACCATAGTCAACCACGGGCAACCACGTCTAACTAGGTTTACTAGGTTGACCCAAGTATACTAGATTTACAAGTTGACCTAGATTTACTAAGTTGATCCAGGTTGACATATGTTTATTAAGTTTACCTAGGTTTACTAGGTTGGACTATGCTTATTATGTTGACTTCATTACTACATTGAGCATGGTTTACTAGGTTGACCTAGGTTTATTAGGTTCACTAGATTTACTAGGTCGCCATGGTCAAACATGGTCAACAAGTTAAACATGATCAACATGGTCATCATGGTCATTTTAGTCATTCATAATCAACCATTAATGTAACCACTATTCTAACATTAATGTAACATTAACATTAATATAACATTAACCATGGTCAACATTATTGTAGTGTGAATGTAACAATGTGATAATCATTAACATTAATGTAGCATTATTAGATTAATGTAACATAAATATGTTGTCACATTAATGATTGACCATGGTCAACTTCACTCAACCATGGTCAACCTCATCAACCCCTTTTAAACCATGGTCAACCATCATCAACCATGAACAACCTTTTGCAACAATGATCCATAGTGATATGAACCATAGCCAATCATATTTTGCTAATATAACTAGCACAATCACATTAATAAATAGTGTTTATATGCCCCAGTGGACTACATTTTCCAACTTTTATATATTATTCACTGTAGAAAATGACACTAAACCACATTTACTAATATAATTGTGCTAATAATAAATTATTTTACTTTCAATATTAATTTATTGATTTAGTTTCACTATTCATTTATTAAATATAGTGTAAAAATTAAAAATTAAAGATAAAATTTAACATTTTTTAATAAACTCAAAATTTTCTAAAATTTCAAAATTTTATTATAAAACGTTTTAATTAGGTTAAAAGAATTTTTTAAATAAACCAATCCAAACATTTGAGGGCAATAAGGGCAGATGCTATTTGCGCCGGCGACTCATGTGGAGGATATCCGCTGCGCATCCGTTGCGGCGAATTGCAGCACATGAAGTACAACAAATTTCCCTCAATTGCGGTGAATTGCGGCGAATTTCCCTCAAGCTCCGTCGAAGCCTAATGGAGTACAACAAAGAAAAGCCTGCCAGTGGTGGTTAAAGAATACCTGAGAATGCATATGTCGACTGCTCGCCTCTGCACGGAGGATGTGGTTTTCGGCTTGCATGATGACCGTGGTGAGCATGTGGTCATACCCCTTACATATTTATCATATTTTACTGAAGGCTCTTTAGTGAGTTGGTTAGAGCGCACATGATAATTCAAATGATATTAATTAATAAAAAGCCATGGGCTAATAATTCAAAAGATACTAATTAATAAAAAACTATATGTTAAGAGTAAATATATTATTTTTATAATTCACAAGTTTTGGTATTGAATTCTACACATTATTCAGTCTTTTCGGCTGCCACTACTAACATGAAATTTTAAAATTTTAAGACATTTATCTAATACTAAATTATCATTTCGTTTTAAAATTAGGATGGTCTTAAATCAATCAATTATTTATTTATTTATTTTTTAAATAAAAAATAGTTCACATTTCTTTTTCAAAGTTGCTTTATAGAATTTAAATTGAGGTAACTAATGAGGATAGTTCATATAATCTAGGACATGGTAAATTATAAGATGGATATAAACACCAAAAGGACATTTAATCTCACAAATTTTTAAGGGATAACTTGTTTTTGTCTTAATGTTGCAGATACGTCACAGAAGGGGAGAGGATTTTGCAGCCTCATCAACTATTAGATGGACTAGAAGAGCTAATAGGAAAGAATGACGAACTTCAAAGCCTACAACATGGGTTGTTTGGAGATGTGTTGAGGCCTACACGAGTGTAGTTAGCCTTTTTTCATTAGTTAAAATACATGCAATAATATTGCATCTCCAATATAATTTTCAAAAAATGTGTGCATATTTGTGTTTGTTTCTTATGGAAATATAATATATGTTGTAGGAGGTAATTGTTCTTCCCCCATGGATTGATCATGCGGTGCAACCAAGGCCTGGTGTGTGAGAATATGTTCTAGTCAATGTTGGCGAATTTGTTGTTGAATAACTTTTTGTAATTGAGCATTTGGAATTCAAGGAGCACCTTGTGAATGAAAGGTAGTGATTTAAATCATGAACCCATGGGCATTAAATAAAGGTGGAAGATGATACAAGTACAATTGTTGTCAATGATATATTTAATTTCTCATGTGTGTTCTAACTAACTCACTAAAGTGCCTTCAATAAACTATGATAAATATGTAAGGGGTATTAAGTACTCTTATGAATTGTAAAGTTACAAGTCAAAGAGTAGACATGCTCTATTTATAATCTTTTTTTATAATTTTCTTGCATTACAAAAAGTAAAATAAGAAATGAATAAACCTCATCAATGGGTAATTACAAATGCATCCATCCATTATCCATCCACTATAGGTGCATATATACTGGGGATATAAATTATAAATATAACTATATTTTACTATCTTTCATATTTTTTTATATATTTGTAGCTGCACAAATAGATTCACTTACCCTTTTATTTGTATAAGCAAATGATGACAACCTTGTATTTTGCAGTATTAAGGATGACTATGTCTTAGAGCTAGACCATGATCCTTTCAATGCATCCTTTTTGCAACCAACATGACCATCTTCAATTGGTAGTGGAGTTCAATTTCCGAAATGAAATTTATCCTTGAGATTATTTTGTGACAAAGAAAGCATGCAACCCTTGTTGGATTTCCATAGAGCACATAATTATCGAGGCCAATTATTTTTCTTTTCTTGGTCCATATATTGTATCAACACAATTGATAGTTTAGCTCAAATGCATTTTATGCAAAATCCTTCTAAATCAAATACTGTAAATTGATAATAGAATACTAATTTAAATAGAACACTATAAACTGGAACATACATATATATATATATATAAACTGTTAACATATTTAGGAATGAGAAAAAGGGGCATTGGACACAAGAATTTAATCCACAACTCCTCCAAGTTTTAAAATGAGTTGTAGCCTCCTCACTAAGATGCCAAATTCATTAAAACAACCCAAAATAATTTCTAAACTAGCTCCAAATTCTCTCTAAACAATTGATCTTCAACAGTTCTAAAAAAATCTAAATGCATAGGAGAGAAGTGTGAGGCCATTGGGGGAGTGGGGTGGTATTTTTATAGTTTTTTTTTTAGGTTTTAAATTGCTAAGAATTAAGTTTTTCTTTTTATTTTTGTTTTCCAATAATTTGACTATTTCATGCATAATACTGGGCCATAATACTGTGCTATAATGGGGTCTAAGAACAATTCAGTCAAGTAGGTATGAGATTAATTGATTATGGCATATTTAGTATTAAAAGTTATGTTTTCACTCATTGAGTTTGGTACTAATAAATTCATTTCAGGTGGCATAATTTCCTTAAATAATAGAGATGAGTCAATACAATGATAACTATCATCACTGTTTTTTGTTTATCAAAGATCACATCAAGCTTGAAATGTGGCTTGAGAAACTATGACCCAAGGGTATATAAGCCTTCAAAATCACCCGGGGATCGCACTCGGGCTAGGCCACACCAGCCCTTAACATGACTGGATTTTTGCCCACAGAGTTTTGAACCGATGATCTTCACATCACATAGTGACTTAATTGTACATCCCATCACCATCTATTCTATGCCCCGTGGGCATAACTATCATTAGTATTGATTAACAACTAAATTATAATAAGCTTTTCTACCCAAAAACTTCATACATTTAAACAAAAGAAAAATACAAATTACCTAAAACTTTGATATATTAAAACTAACACAACTCTAAATCAAATGGCTAGTAGATGTGGATAAACATCAAAAGACTTACCTCATGATAAGATTTGAAAAAATCATAAAAATGAGCTAATTATAACTTTATTTTAAATTATTATTGTTATTATTAATTATAAAATGAAATAATATATGAGTTAAACATATATATAATAAGATTCTTAACCATTGAGATTCAACCCACTTTTCCATGGAGATTCTTAATCTATAAATATACTTTGTCATAATACTATGGGCTAATGACTTACTAATACCACATGCCCAAAAAAACCTATGACTCATGCTCACATGACATTTTCTAATTAATCAATTTAATTAAAAGAGTAGAATATACATAACTATTTTTTTGAGATAAATCTCAAATTTTCATATGTGTCTACTACTAAAAATATTTTAGAATGTTCCATGAAAGTTAAATCTCTACCATCCACTAAATAACTAGTGATAAATAAATTAAAATTTTGAAAGCCTTATTGCAAAATAGAGACACTTACTAATATAATTAAATAATATACGGCTTTGAAGGTTAATTCAATATTCTCCACACTCTTGGGTAATCCCTTTGGGTGTTATAAAAATTAAATTTATGTAAAGAAAACCAATCATTTAACTATTTATTTAATTTCTAAAATATTTCAAAATCTACAATCAACACACTTTCCAAGAATGTTATTGGACTGATTTTGATTTGTCATAAGATAAGATGTTTTTGTTTATATATGTGGATAGCTTTTAAATTTCTTTATGCAATTATATATGTATGTAGAACTCTAGAGTATGGGAGTGGACAAGAATCTGAAATTTATATAGCTTGGATAGAGAGACTTAAGATTTTCTGCTACTAGATGGCATACAATGCGGATAGGTGGTCAATAGACTTGGTTTCCCATTGAACAAGTTAAGACCACCTAATCAATTCTATGTGGTGTAAATTTGTTATATAATTAATGGAAAAAAAATATACCAAACTTAAAAAAAAATATACACCAAAATTTACAATTAATGCAATTTCCACCTAAAATTAAACTATACACATTATAATTTTGAATTCTCAAAAAAATATATTCGTGAACTAATTTTAAATTCTCATAAGGATGTTATTGGTCTTTTGTCTAATAAAAGTACCTTAGACAAACAATCATTTCCGTATTTATTTAATTTGTAAAATATTCCCAAGTTTACCATCAACACTCTTTCCACCTAAAATTAAACTATACGCATTATAATTATTTTGGATTCTCAAGAGGAATGTTTCTCAACTGATTTTGAATTCTCATGAGGTTGTTACTCGTGTTTAGTCGGGGTGCCTTCTTAGACCCGTGATATGGAACGAGTCTCCAGGA
>APFE030068660.1:0-18418 GCA_000404065.3 Pinus taeda
CAACTTGAAACCTTTGACTTCCATTTCCGAAATGGATACCAGGTTCTTCTTGAGATCAGGTACATAAAGAACTTCTGTAAATGAATTGTGATACCCTCATTCAATTGAAGGGTAGCATTCCCTACATCCTTTCTAGGATAGGTGGCATTGTCTCCAAGAATAATATCCAAGATTGTCTCATTCTCTATCAAATTAGAGAGTGCTTCCTTGTATTTGATGAAGTGCCTTGAAGAACTACTATCAATAATCCAAATTCCCAATGTCTGGAGGAGAAGTAGTGGAGAGAGCTGATATAAAATAATACTCCTTTTTCTTATCAGAAACAACATTTGATTCTTCATACCAAGAGTTCCTTTCTTTCTTGAAGAGTCAACCATTTCCTTGATGACCTGCATTCCCTTTTCCTTTGCCATTGTACCTATCATTCCTCTAATCATTGAAGATGCCCCTGTAATGATTGTTATCATCATCAAGTGATTTTTCCCTTCCATTTAGACATTCCTTTACATAATGGCCAAACTCATTGAAAGAAAGGCATTTACCTTTTCTTCCACCCTTAGTGTACTTGATCCTTGTAGCAGCTGGTGCATTTGATGGAAGCTCAAGGATTTTACCTTTCACATAATCCAGTACTTCTAGCTCTTCCAGTGTCAGATCTAGAGACATCATCCATCCATGATAGACTTTTTATGGAGCTTGACTTTAGCTGGGAAGAGGGATGAGGAACCCATTGAGCCTTTGACTTTGTCCAACTATATTCAGTGATTTCTCTTTCACTCTTGCTTGGGATTTGTCTTCACCTTAGCTTTGATACCATGTTAATTTTGGTATGTTTTATGTTTATAGCAAATTTACTTCAATTTTCATATTAGCTCAATATGAATTCCATATTAGCAATCACATTTAGCATGAGAGTAAAATGAAAATATAGCATAAACATAAATCATAGAAAACATGCCAAGACAAGAGGACACATGATGTGGCGCCAGCCAGGGACAAACCCCAATGTGGGGAAACCCTTGATTAATTCTTCTTATATTCTTCAATAGTTCAACAGAGAAAGAGATAGTACATATACATCATAAGTCAACACTTTGACTTGTCAAAATAAGAGCAGAGATCTTCACCATGAATATGACATAATGAGGTTGCAGATTTGATGACTAGGACTGCAGATCTGAATTTAGGTGAAGGCATGCTTCTCCAACTGATTCTCCAAGGTGATTCCATCACCATGTTGAATCCAACACCACACTGCATCTAACCATGTTGCATCCAATCATCGTGTTGCATCCAACCATCATGTTGCATCCAATCATGTTGCATCCAATCATCATGTTACATCCAATCATCATGTTGCATCCAATCGTCATGCAACATCTTCCAAAATGTTGTGCTCCTCTTGCAGTACTAGAAGTCATTTTTTCATCAACCCATCAACTCATCTCAGACAACATCAAGACTAGAACAATAGCCTTAGCTGCTGGCTCTGGCCTACGACCTAGCTTAGCAGCAAGTTAAGCAACAATCAAAATGTCAATGAAGCAGTATCGACTTTTCTATCAACTCTGTGATTTACCAACCATGCAAATAGTCCTAGGAAAAACCTTCTAATATAGTGTTGTCATCATACTTATTTTATCACGCTACCACAAATTCCATGTTGTCCTTTCAGGCCTTGATATATTGATAAGGCTTCGTCTGGCTGTTGATATAGGCCTCCTCTGAATGCGTCCAGAACACCCTTCCACAATAGCTATATGGATTCTAGGGCTCTCCTCCTACTACGGCTAGGGCATCCTTTATGGACTGCGATTTAGGGCACAAATGGATTGTGACTAGGGCACACATTGAGCTGTGGATTTAGAGCCTCATACATCAACAAATATGGGCTCTTCTTAAGTGCAAATTAGAGCATACATTGACTATGTATAGGAGCCCTTTCTTGATAATGTTTAGGGCTTGTATTCCATAGCTAATTAGGACTCCTTTGTACATTCATTCAACTCTATTTAAAGAGCTTGATTATTCCTCCTATTCTTTGTGGCTATGGCATAACAAAACCCTCATTCCTCTGCGTCTATATGACTTCTCCTAGGACAGCGTTTAGGGTATTTAAGGACAATGTCTTAGGGTCTCTTATAGACCTGCATTTAGCCTCTCTTTATTGTGTTTCCATGATTTCATTTGACTGTAAATTAGGGTAGTGTAGGCACTCCTAGAAGAACCTTTCTCCTCCACATCTAGGGCTTTTCCTTGACTATAATTAGGGCTCTCCATGGTAGCATATAAGAAGTTGTGTCTCCTCCATGACAGTGTTAGGGTCTAGGGCATTTTTTCTAGGGCAGCGTATAAATCTTCTCCCAAAGACAGTGTATCCTCTTAGAGACTCCTCCTTCCACCAAAACCAAAACAAGTAGAGAGGCGAATATCACAAGAGGCATGCCTAAAATGACCACCTCTATTTATAGTGCAACATTGAGGATAAATGAGGGTAATTTGGTTGCTAGCCGACCTTGACGAATTGTCACATAACACAAATAAATTCATATCTCCATGAATACATGTAGGAATATGATAATCTTTACATCAATCCTACACATCTTGATGAGAGGAATCCAAGAAAAATATCAACTACCATAAATAAGAAGATCCACATGGAGTTTGGACCTAGTTGCCAATTTTAACAAATATCTTCTAGAATATAGGAGCATGATGGACATAGCTCAAGATATTCATGTACAAGGAGCATACCTGGAATATGACCTCATCCACAATGAAATAAAATTGATCATGATTAAGAATTAAGGAATTTAGACTTCTGTGATCCATAACATTGTTTAGAGAAAAAAATTGGCGAAATCACATAAAAATTCTTTTGTCGACGTGTTTCTAACCAACCAGTGTGGTTCATCGTCAGGACAAGTTTGTCCTAACGATGAACCACACTGGTTGGTTCGAAACGCGTTGACAAAATAATTTTTATGTGATTTTGCCGAAAAAATTTTCTAAACATGATTAAGAATCTTAGAATACCTCCATCATCAAATGGAAAGAAACATTTACAAGGCAAGGGTCTTTAAGATCTTATAATGGAATCTACAAAAGAAGGTTCATGAACCAAAGCAGATGTCTCATTAGGAATCCCATTCTTAGGATTCAAGAAAAGGATGATATGCAAGCAAGATAAGATGAAGCAAGAAGGGCCATGTGAAGGACACCCAAATGAAGCTAATATGATCAAAGGAGAATCAAAATGAGGTATGTATGCATCAAAGTTTAGCCATATTGTCATTTGTATATTATTGAGTTATGGGAATAGTTCTATAACATTATTATTGAGTCATGGGAATAGTTCTATAACATGATCAAGTAGGAAAGCATCTCTTTCACCAATGACATGCTCGAATTCATGTACTACAATGTAATGAAGGTCAACAAAAGGTTATGCTCACATAAGGAGTATAAGATTGTTGACTAAGAAGCAAGAAGAAATGTTGACTAGTCTAGAAAGCAAGTAATGAAAGAAGTGCTCCCACAGGGAGGATAAGGTGGTTAACCAATCTATCCAAGAAGAAGCAAATAAAGAAAGAGATCAAGCATGTGAAGAACACCATGATTACAAAGAATCACTATCTGACAAAGAAACATTGGAAATATCTCTCAAAAGAAGGTAGGACAACTCTGAAAACGAAGGAAGGACCCTTGAAACCTATGAAAGCCTTGGAGATATCAAAGGTGCAGATAATTGATTCTACTCTACAAAGATGTGGTGATGAATAAGCCATTCCAGCGAAAGCAAAGAAATGTTGAAGCAATATCAGGATGAAGTCATGAAGGGCTACTAGACCAAAGCATGGGAACAAGCAAGCTCAACGAAGCATCCATGAGAAGAGTATTTTGAAGCATGGACAAGATGACAAAGGAATATCCATATGACAAGAGAACCTGATATACAAGAAGATGAATTTCCACAAAGGAAGAAATGACATGTCATGCCAGGAATGAAAGTGATCGATGGATGGCGCCCTATCAAGAGGAATTTTGAAAAAAAAAATCATGACATCAAAGGAAAGAAAAAGATCGAGCAGCTGAAGGACCCACAAAGAAGAAGTTGCTAATGAATGGACAAGTCCTTAGCTAAGAGGGATTTCTAACAAGTTCCCAAAGGAACTTTGGCAAGTTACCTATCAGAGGATACTTGGGCATGTCTTCCTCAATTGAGAAGAAGTGATATACGCAACATTCTTGTCTTCACTTGGGAAGAAAGAATGGGAGGATTGTGTAATCATCTGGCATATGATACTCTTTCAGGATGTGTAAGGCATCCAAGACAAGTGTAGGCAAGAGGACCTATATTCTTTGAGGGTTGAGAACACAAGACAAGAATAGTCCTAGAAGGTCATTCTCAGTGAACACCCGGGTGGGTATGTACCTTGAGAGACAATGACTAAGTTGTCTATAAGTCATTGGTCTTGCCAACATTGTGCTTTGATCTATTGAGAGATAGAGTTTTCAGTCAAGGCCTTGCTGTGGAAACAATGTTGGTTATTATGATGCTATAACAGATGGATTGCCAATCTAGTTTCTCTTATGTGAATTCTTAAAGATTGAAACATAGCCAAACACCTTGCAATGTTGTATGAATACCTCTGTAGTTAAGAGGGAGTGTTGAAGGAAATGTAACTAGGTCGGTCTTCATAAATATAATTTTGATATTTTTATTTATTCAAGAAAATAAATATTATTTTTATAATATTTGTCAATGATTTTCTTGCTCATTGAAATAGGTCTCGCACATGTTAAAGTGCTATAGGTGAGTCAAATATTCAAAAGAAAATGTTGAATACCTTAAGGGAATGTTACACCATGTATATTTATGTATTAAAGTCAAGAGAATACCTCCAAGCAAAGTCAACAAGTATCCTCCATGCAACGAAACTTAAAAAGAAGCCATCCAAAGTAAGCATAACAAGTCCACCTGTAAACAGTCTTCAAGTTAGTCTTCTAGTCGACCTAAAAAGAGGGACAATCCTCTATATATAGAGGTTGTCCAGTCCATTACAATGTCAACCAAGTAGCTTTGAAATCAGCGAAGTAAAGGGACTAGAAAAGATGGAAAAGGGAGAAGGAAAAGGGTCTCCAAGTGCAGCAAGGAAGAAGGGTACACAAGTGAGTTTAAAGAGTTTTGTTCTAGGGAAGTTGCAGTCACACGTGCAAGGAAACAAAGGGTTGTCCCTACGGTTATGACAACAACAACTCATAGTAATCCATCTCTCTTTTTTTGGGTCTAAATATAGGCCTACAAGGCCTCCTACTCAAGCATAGAAGAAGGGTACTCAAGCAAAGGAGAGAAGGGAATACAACATCAAGTAAACTTCCCACACATGTGAGAATCTAGGGCTAATGTATAGTCACTTCAGTCTACACTCACATCTCAAGAAGGATTTCATTTGAAGGAAGGTGTTTACATAAGTGAAGGATATCTCTAAGTATAGAAGAGAAGCATCTCATCTAGAGAAAGTGCAACAAAGTGTACCAATAGTTGAAATAAGAATGAAGTGCCGGAAGAAGGAAGTGCCAAGGAACAAAGTGCAGAAAGGAGAAAAGACTTGACTTGTGCTTGGAGGACATTCTAGTCAAGGGTATAGTGTTTGGCATTGATCAATAAGAAGCTTCAATAAGAGAAACTTACCAAAGGGTTTTCCTCTCAAGAGAAGAGAGGTTTTGGTCCTTGCAGAGAGCCAACATCTTGTGTTCTTATTCTTATGTTTTTTATAGAAGTTTGATGAAGTACACACACATGCATTAATAAGAAGAAGAAGATTAAGCTAACAATAAAATTGAAAAGACTCCACAAATTGTTATCAAGTCAAGAAGAATCATACTAAACCTAATTTCCCTAAATTTTTCAATAGATGAGATGGTTACTAATGAGGGCCCACTTATATATCTAGACAAGTTACAATTGTCTCTCCATGAATGGTCTTGTCCTTAGAGACATGCCTCTTCTATACCAATTACTTAATTAATTATATTATGATTGTTATATATTATATATATATATATATAAAAAACTAACATAGCCTTCCAATCATACTATAAGCTTCAACAAATATTTATATTCATATCGTTTTATATGTGCTATTTCCCATATCTACTTCTCAAAATCTGATAGGTCCATATTGGTTTCCTTGAAACTTTACCTAAATTAACTTGTTGATTTACCTAAATTAACCTTGTTGCTGAATGATACTAAATTGAATTCTGTTCTAGAATATTTTTCAATATTTCTAGCATATGTTATGATGTTTGCACGGTAAGAATGTACAAAAGCCATGCAAACATTAAAATTTGCAGCAGATTAACATAAATCAGTACCGGTCCATGGCACATCCTAAAGCCTATAACAGCATGTTAAGGTGGTTCCCAACAATTTTGTGTGGGTGTGGACTAGCATTGTACTGCAATGGCAAAATATAGTAACAAATATCATTTTCAACATCAATTTTTGCCACTGCTTGTTAATATAGATCTCGATATCCAAGTATGTTTATCTAAATAGAAAGTTTATAGATATGTAAGTGATTTAGATAAAGTTTCATCCTTTCAATGCTATAAACGTTGATAGTGTTACAGATGCAATCTCAAATTGATAATTCAATTTATCTCTGTAATTTTTAATTTTTTTTTTGCATGAAATCAAATACAAGGTCTGCAATCATGGATTGGACAAGAATTCTATGAGAACTCAATATAAACAAGTTGGTTGATTTATTTATTTTAGTTGTGGCCTATTTTAGTTGTGGCCTATTTTAGTTGGTTGATTTATTTATTTTAGTTGTGGCCTAAATGGGAGTACCAAGGAAGCTACAAACCACCGCATTGATATAGCTGTGAGCTTCAATTGAATCAAGACCAATTACAATGATGTCAAAACCCTTTAAGTGAATGTACTCCCGAGAACTCTTTAGTGTAAATGTTATCTATGTGTAATACCACCTCCATCTTTTATATAAAGAACACAAAAAGAACAAGATTGCAACATAATACCTGCTGAATATATATGTAGAGAGCAAAAGTATTAATAGCAACCGTGCATGCGTTGCAACCATAAAAGTAATGCACAATCAAATAAGTTGATTAATAACCTAGAGTGAATTGAAATATCAAGGGGTAGTTCTCCTCTCATTTTTTGTTAATGGCGAATTTCTATTTATGAATAGCTTTCTTATTGGTGATCATATCAACAACAACCTGCGAAAACATTTTACTGAGTGCTCAAGAAGTGCGATTTAAATTATTACTAGCAATTGCACCAGATGTTGCAAAGGAAACGCCGTAAGGCATAAAATTGGGGATGAATTGTGACATATAAAGTCCATTATGCATTTGTATATACTTTGTCATTACTTCATCCTCTTGGACTTGATGACCCAAATCATTGCATATTTTGGGAGCTCTAGAGGTGATATCAACCTCTTTCCCATTTGCAAACTACTACACCATTGGATATGTCTCCCTACATTAGTGGTTGGCTGATTGATAAGCCATAACATTCAAATGTTGAAGACAAAAACTTGCAAACATAAGCACAAGAATATTTATTTCCAAAACATTCTTATGTTTCTAAGCAAATTCCTTTTATAAGATTTTACATAAGATGAGATATGATTAGTTGATTAGTTGTTTTGGCAAAGTCAACACTAACTAAGAAATAATATAAATCGAAAATGCATAGTGATCAAGAATAACCATGCCTTCATTATCCCACAACTAACTATTAAGACTAACTATAAATGATTTTGAGATGTGGCACATTAGTTCTTCATGCATAGTGCTCAAGATTAACCGCGCCTTCATTATCCTACAACTAACTATTAAGACTAGCTATAAATGATTTCGATATGTGGCACATTAGTTCTTCACCTTTTTAGAAAAGTAGATGGGCTTGAGTTTATGATGTCACTTCTCCTTAAAACACAATTTATCTAGATAAAATTAGACTCAGTCACCTACACTTTTTAAGAAAAGTAGATGGGCTTGAGTTTATGATGTCACTCCTCCTTAAAGCACAATTTATCCAGATAAAATTAGACTGAGTCACCTATGTAAAATTGTACACATAGTTGATGTCTTTGGCGAGGGAGTGTGAAGAGCATCAGTTGATGTCTATGGTGAGGGAGTGTGAAGAGCATCAAATACTTGGGAATGGATGCGCTCCAATTTATAAACAAAGGAGGATGCCCTGTGTTGCTTCTTGCATTGGTGATGGTCTTGTGTTGGAGAATGGATGTGATCCAATTTCCAAACAAAGGAGGATGACTTGTGTTGCTTCTTACATTGGTGATGGTATTGGGTTGGTGATGGGAGGTGATGGGAGACGACAAGTTGGTGATGGTGGATTATTATAAATACAATCTTATTCTTTTAATACAAAGTCTTTTAAAAGAAAATATATAATGAAAATAACTATATTTAAAACAAAATTTATTTTCCAATTTTGTAATTCCATGCACATACCAACCATCACTTTTGTCTCCTAAGCACTATTAAAAAAAAAGAGTTTTAAAAATATAATAAATAACAACTCATTATTTGCCCAAAAAAAATTCTACAGTTATACAAAATATTAGAAATATTTACTTAAAAATATAATATCAAAAAAATTATTAAAATATTTAATTAGGATTACTATATTTCTACTCACAATTTTAACCTTTCTCAACTTAAATGCAAGTAATTTTCCTTTAACTAACACTCATTCTCTTGAACAAATAACTTCACTTTTATTGAATATAATAGTTATTTAAACACATATAACAATTAAAGTATAAAAAGTTATCTAAAACAATTTTTATTTCTACTTAGTAACATTTACAAAATAAAAAAAAAAATATCTCCAAATAATTCTTTTTAGAGTTGCCACCTATTAATACCTAAAACAATTTTAAAACATAAAAAATATATTTCCAAATCATTTTTATTTCCATTTCTATACTCAAAACCAACACATTCTCTGTTCACTCTTTTGTTCACGTCTTTGATGGGTTTTTCACCTTTTTTATTGCCAAATTTCAATTTCTCCACTTATAAACCCAAACGTATAGCGAAACAAAAGCAAGAATGTGAACAACCAATTTCTAAACAGAGGAGGATGCCTTGTGTTGCTTCTTGCATTGGTGAATGCAATCCAATTTCTAAACAAAGGAGGATGCCCTGTGTTGCTTCTTGCATTAGTGATGGTATTGCATTGGTGATGGGAGGTGGGAGGTGATGGGAGATGACACATTGGTGATGGTGGATTACTATAAATACAATCTTATTTTTTTAATACAAGGTCTTTTAAAATAAAATATATAATGAAAATAACTATTTTTAAAACAAAATTTATTTTTCAATTTTTTAATTCCATGAACATACCAACCAACACTGATAAATATATTTTATCTTTCATCTTCTTAATGAAGAATCTAAAAATTTCTCTAATAATATATAGAAATAAATTCTCAAGTGAAGTAGGTTATTTAAAACATTTGAATTTTAAAATGAACAATCAACCACTACACAACTAATAAAATATTAGTAAAAATATATTCGATCTCATAAAATATTGGTAAAAATATATTCGATCTTGTATCCTCTCAGTAAACCTAAAAAATTCTCTAATAGTATATATTAATAAAGTCTCAAAATAACCTAAAAAGTTCTCTAATAATATATAGAAATAAAGTCTCAAAAAAAGTAGGTTATTTAAGACATTTCTCCACTAATGCACATTTTTTTAATTCAATTATGTGTCCATCGCATACATTACAACCAAGTTTCTATTTCATTAGTGTAGTGGAATAAAACTAACTTCATTATGAGTGGTGCTTTTAAAAACCTATAAAGTAACTAGGTACAATACTATGCTTGTATATAACTATTAAATTTACGAGAATGAATATGTTTCTACTTTATTGAGCACCTCGTGGATTATTTATCATCAATTCAAATAAATTCGTATTCAATACTTATCATATTATTAGGTGTGAGGAGATGTGCAAAGGAAAAGTTGTAAGGAAATGACATAGGAACTAGTATTATAGAAGACGAGAGTACTTTATAAGGAGATGGGAGATAGGGGCATCCTACCTACCTAAGTAAATGTCTAAACCAAATGTGGTGTGATCCTTTGCAATGGTTTGGCCAATTAAGCAAGGCGGGGAATTGTACCAAACCTAACCATTTCACATTCACCATTGTTCTCTCCACATGTGCTAATTTGGTAGATCAATAACATGGCAAGGAGTCCACCATGACATAATTTCTAGTGGATTGCAGTGTAATGCCATTGTGGGGAGTTCTCTTGTAAATAAGTATACTAAATGTGGATATATAGAGAATGCACAAGTATTTCACAAAGTTCCTGAACGAAATGTAGTATCTTGGAATGTTACGATATTAGGGTATGTAGAGGATGGGAACATAGATGAGGCCATGAAATTTTATTTCCAAATTTCAATTTCTCCACTTATAAACCCAAACGTATAGCAAAACAAAAGCAAGAGTGTGAACAACCAATTTCTAAACAAAGGAGGATGCCTTGTGTTGCTTCTTGCATTGGTGAATGCGATCCAATTTCTAAACAAAGGAGGATGCCCTGTGTTGCTTCTTGCATTAGTGATGGTATTGAGTTGGTGATGGGAGGTGGGAGGTGATGGGAGATGACACATTGGTGATGGTAGATTATTATAAATAAATCTTATTTTTTTAATACAAGGTCTTTTAAAATAAAATATATAATGAAAATAACTAATTTTAAAACAAAATTTATTTTTCAATTTTGTAATTCCATGAACATACCAACCAACACTGATAAATATATTCTATCTTTCATCATCTTAATGAAGAATCTAAAAATTTCTCTAATAATATATAGAAATAATTTCTCAAGTAAAGTAGGTTATTTAAAACATTTGAATTTTACAATGAACAATCAACCACTACACAACTAATAAAATATAAGTAAAAATATATTCGATCTTTCATCCTCTCAGTAAACCCAAAAAGTTCTCTAATAGTATATATTAATAAAGTCTCAAAATAACCTAAAAAGTTCTCTAATAATATATAGAAATAAAGTCTCAAATAAAGTAGGTTATTTACATTTCTCCACTAATGCACATTTTTTTTAATTCAATTATGTGTCCATCGCATACATTACAACCAAGTTTCTATTTCATTAGTGTAGTGGAATAAAACTAACTTCATTACGAGTGGTGCTTTTAAAAACCTATAAAGTAACTGGGTACAATACTATGTTTGTATATAATTATTAAATTTATGAGAATGAATAGTTTCTACTCTATTGAGCACCTCGTGGATTATTTATCATCAATTCAAATAGATTTGTATTCAATACTTATCATATTATTAGGTGTGAGGAGACGTGCAAAGGAAACGCTGTAAGGAAATGACATAGGAACTAGTCTTATAGAAGACGAGAGTACTTTATAAGGAGATGGGAGATAGGGCATCCTACCTACCTAAGTAAATGTCTAAACCAAATGTGGTGTGATCCTTTGCAATGGTGTGGCCAATTAAGCGAGGCAGGGAATTGTACCAAACCTAACCATTTCACATTCACCATTGTTCTCTCCACATGTGCTAATTTGGTAGATCAATAACATGGCAAGGAGTCCACCATGACATAATTTCTAGTGTATTGCAGTGTAATGCCATTGTGGGGAGCGCTCTTGTCAATATGTATACTAAATGTGGATACATAGAGAATGCACAAGTATTTCACATATTTATCATCAATTCAAATAGATTTGTATTCAATACTTATCATACTATTAGGTGTGAGGAGACGTGCAAAGGAAATGCTGTAAGGAAATGACATAGGAACTAGTCTTATAGAAGACGAGAGTACTTTATAACGAGATGGGAGATAGGGGCATCCTACCTACCTAAGTAAATGTCTAAACCAAATGTGGTGTGATCCTTTGCAATGGTGTGGCCAATTAAGCGAGGTGGGGAATTGTACCAAACCTAACCATTTCACATTCATCATTGTTCTATCCACATATGCTAATTTGGTAGATCAATAACATGGCAAGGAGTCCACCATGACATAATTTCTAGTGGATTGCAGTGTAATGCCATTGTGGGGAGTGCTCTTGTAAATATGTATACTAAATGTGGATACATAGAGAATGCACAATTATCTCACAAATTTCCTGAACAAAATGTAGTATCTTGGAATGTTACGATATTAGGGTATGTAGAGGATGGGAACGTAGATGAGGCCATGGAATTTTTTCTTCAAATGGTTTCATGGACTACAATACTTGATGGATATGTGCATAAAGGGTATCTTGATAAGGCTATGGAAATATTTTTGCAGATGCCTAAAAAAATCCCACATTCATAGAATTCATTGATTGCAAGGTATGCTCAACATGGACATTTTAGAGAAGACCATAAGCTCTTTGATGAAATTCTTGAACGAAAGTTGATATCACAAAATTCAATGGTTGCAGAATATACACATGGAATTCAATGATTGTAGAATATACACAGGGGGAATTTTGATGAAGCTTTGAGGCTCTTACAATTTATGCAATTACGAGGAGTGAAGCCAAACCCCATCACCTATCAAGCAATGATAACTAGTAAAAACACGTTATAGGTTAGCTAAAGGTGATATCATGGAATTCAATGATTGCAGAATATAAACAAGGGGCATTTTGATGAAGCTCTAAGGCTCTTACCATCTATGCAATTATCAGGAGTGAAGCCAAACTCCATTACCTTCATGAGTATTTTATCAACTTGTTTACATTTTCCGCTTTCACAACATGGTGAAAAGGTTATGAATATATTATTAAGAATTGAATTACCAATATGCATCATAGTTTACCCAACAACATTTATTAGAAGACACCTATTCTGTACGCTAAGGTTTTTGAAGAAAATGAAGTGTGGTTCTTAGTATAATGCAATACCAACACTGCAAATAGCTTACCAGGTATCTTTCTTCAAGAGTGTTCAAGAGACATGTATCTTTCTTCAAGAGTGTTATCTTTCTTCAAGAGTGTTCAAGAGACACACAGGAGAGATTTGGTTGTCACTATAAAAATATCTTTCTATAACTTTAGGCAATGCTTTTACCATAAAAGAATTGATTATGATATCTTTCTTAAGAGTCTTCAAGAGACACACAACAGATATTTGGTTGCCGCTATAAAATTATATTTCTATAACTTTAGGCAATGCTTTTACCATAAAATATTTAATTATGTAAGTTTCCACATTGTGAGAGAGAATTGCAACATCTAGAAATGAAAATATCTTAATGAAGAATCTAAAAGGTTCTCTAATAATATAGAAATAAAGTCTCAAGTAAAGTAGGTTATTTAAAATATTTGAATTTTACAATGAACAATCAACCACTACACATCTAATAAAATATTAGTAAAAATATATTCGATCTAATAAAATATTAGTAAAAATATATTCGATCTTTCATCCTCTCAGTAAACCTAAAAAGTTCTCTAATAGTATATATTAATAAAGTCTCAAAATAACCTAAAAAGTTCTCTAATAATATATATAAATAAAGTCTCAAATAAAGTAGGTTATTTAACACATTTCTCCACTAATGCACATTTTTTTTAATTCAATTATGTGTCCATCGCATACATTACAACCAAGTTTATATTTCATTAGTGTAGTGGAATAAAACTAACTTCATTATGAGTGGTGCTTTTAAAAACCTATAAAGTAAATGGGTACAATACTATGTTTGTATATAATTATTACATTTACGAATTTGAATATGTTTCTACTCTATTGAGCACCTCGTGGATTATTTATCATCAATTCAAATAGATTTGTATTCAATACTTATCATATTATTAGGTGTGAGGAGACGTGCAAAGGATATGCTGTAAGGAAATGACATAGGAACTAGTATTATAGAAGACGAAAGTACTTTATAAGGAGATGGGAGATAGGGCCATCCTACCTACCTAAGTAAATGTCTAAACCAAATGTGGTGTGATCCTTTGCAATGGTGTGGCCAATTAAGCAAGGCAGGGAATTTTACAAAACCTAACCATTTCACATTCACCATTGTTCTCTCCACATGTGCTAATTTGGTAGATCAATAACATGGCAAGGAGTCCACCATGACATAATTTCTAGTGGATTGCAGTGTAATGCCATTTTGGGGAGCACTCTTTTAAATATGTATACTAAATGTGGATACATAGAGAATGCACAAGCATTTCACATATTTATCATCAATTCAAATAGATTTGTATTCAATACTTATCATATTATTAGGTGTGAGGAGACGTGCAAAGGAAACGCTGTAAGGAAATGACATAGGAACTAGTCTTATAGAAGACGAGAGTACTTTATAAGGAATGGGAGATAGGGGCATCCTACCTACCTAAGTAAATGTCCTAAAACAAATGTGGTGTGATCCTTTGCAATGGTGTGGCCCATTAAGCGAGGCAGGGAATTGTACCAAACCTAACCATTTCACATTCACCATTGTTCTCTCCACATGTGCTAATTTGGTAGATCAATAACATGGCAAGGAGTCCACCATGACATAATTTCTAGTGGATTGCAGTGTAATGCCATTGTGGGGAGTGCTCTTGTAAATATGTATACTAAATGTGGATACATAGAGATTGCACAAGTATTTCACAAAGTTCCTGAATGAAATGTAGTATCTTGGAATGTTACGATATTAGGGTATGTAGAGGATGGGAACGTAGAAGAGGCCATGAATTTTTTTCTTCAAATGGTTTCATGGACTGCAATACTTGATGGATATGCGCATAAGGGGTATCTTGATAAGGCTATGGAAATATTTTTGCAGATGCCTAAAAAAAGCCCACATTCATAGAATTCATTGATTGGAAGGTATGCTCAACATGGAAATTTTAGAGAAGACCATAAGCTCTTTGATGAAATTCTTGAACGAAAGCTGATATCAAAAAATTCAATGATTGTAGAATATACACAGGGGGAATTTTGATGAATCTTTGAGGCTCTTACAATTTATGCAATTACGAGGAGTGAAGCCAAAACCCATCACCTATGAAGCAATGATAACTAGTAAAAACACGTTATAGGTTAGCTAAAGGTGATATCATGGAACTCAATGATTGCAGAATATAAACAAGGGGCATTTTGATGAAGCTCTGAGGCTCTTACCATCTATGCAATTATCAGCAGTGAAGCCAAACTCCATCACCTTCATGAGTATTTTATCAACTTGTTTACATTTTCTGCTTTCACAACATGGTGAAAAGGTTATGAATATATTATTAAGAATGGAATTTACCAATATGCATCATAGTTTACCCAACAACATTTATTAGAAGACACCTATTCTGTACGCTAGGGTTTTTTAAGAAAATGAAGTGTGGTTCTTAGTATAATGCAATACCAACACTGCAAATAGCTTACCAGGTATCTTTCTTCAAGAGTGTTATCTTTCTTCAAGAGTGTTCAAGAGACACACAGGAGAGATTTGGTTGTCACTATAAAAATATCTTTCTATAACTTTAGGCAATGCTTTTACCATAAAAGATTTGATTATGATATCTTTCTTAAGAGTCTTCAAGAGACAAACAACAGATATTTGGTTGTCACTATAAAATTATATTTCTATAACTTTAGGCAATGCTTTTACCATAAAATATTTAATTATGTAAGTTTCCACATTGTGAGAGAGAATTGCAACATCTAGAAATGAAAATATTTTACACATCCTTGCAATCCTATTCGAGTGGATCAGAACAAAATTCATTCCAATGGATGAAAAGAAGGCACTCAAAAAACATATTTTGCTATTTGTAATGATATGAATTTGTAAATCCAAGGCCATTGCAACTCTCTAAATAATTATTTTCCAGTTGTAAACATAAGAATTTATAAATCTAAGAACAAAATTCATTCCAATGAATGAAAAGAAGCCACTCAAAAAACATATTTTTCTATTTGTAATGATATGAATTTGTAAATCCAAGGCCATTGCAACTCTCTAAATAATTATTTTCCATTTGTAAACATAAGAATTTATAAATCTAAGACATGATTGGAACTTTGAAAGTAAAAAACTATTTTGCAAACTCTTAGATCATGTACCATCCATAATTTGCAATATTTTAAAGAATTAAAATTCATACACCTGAATTCCAATATACACGAAACCTATCTAGGTAAAAACATCTTTATAAAAATATATAGAATTAACAAACTAAACATTAATAAATCACCTAAATTATAAAATTAACAACTAATTAATAACTAATTAACTACCTAACTCATTCAATTAACAATAAAGTGCAAAATTCACAACAAAAGCAAAACCTATGAAGCAATGATAACTAGTGTTTATAGGTTAGTTATTTTTATTT
This sequence comes from Pinus taeda, assembly GCA_000404065.3. NCBI lineage: Eukaryota > Viridiplantae > Streptophyta > Pinopsida > Pinales > Pinaceae > Pinus > Pinus taeda. The sequence goes on from APFE030068660.1 coordinate 16,431, forward strand.
TATAGAAATCCATGAGGGATAGAAATCCACGAGGGAAAGTGAGTAACCGTAAATATACAAGGAGAATATAAATGAAATCTCTGTATAAAATAAAAAATTTAAAGCTATTATGCATGTGAGAGATAGTGGATGCATGTGCGTTAAAATATTTCATCGTTGCCTTTGTGTGAGCGTGACAATACATATCCCTAAGTCATATGACAAGATTTCAGCAACATCTTATCTCTTCCATGTAAAGTAAGCAAGCAACTTTTCAGCTTGAATGAACCCGCTCAATGATAATTGGTATGATCAACCGTAAGTCTTTTCCCAGTTTTCCATGGCTCATTTCAAGCTCGGCCATCGGAATAACTTCGGCAGTCATTTTTTCCATATATTTAGTGATCTCAATTTCACAAGGGCCCTCTTCAACTGGTTAAAATCTCACATGAGAGTCCTGTAAAGTGCATTATTGTTTATCAGTCCCATCACTTCCCTAGAAGTCCATGCGAAACCAGAAATACAGTGTCATCGGTGATATAATTCGAAAAAGAACCGACCATGGCAAAACACCATCTACCAAGCAGACAGAAATTGGAAAATTGTTTAAAAACATCTTAGTGGTGACATTCTTGGTAGAAGACACTGAAACAAATATGATTATATATTGAAAGTATATGAAAAGTATATAAAACAGAAAAACAATACCCATAACGGTAAGACGATATCATTAGAAGTGAAGGCGGTAGATGCTCCTCTGGGTTATAACCCTCTACTGGAATGGAGTTGGGTAAACGAGATGAACACCGCCATGTATTCAGTCTTTCCAGTGCTCAAGTTCCCTCATCAAGGAAAAGCAGTCCATCAAGAACTACTCTCTGCTGAATCTATTCAACCTGTATTTGAATTCACAAATAATACAAAGGTCAAAATGACACCCTACCAAGCAAAGAAACAACATACGAATATAAAATATATACTAGTATGAAAATGATTAATTTTTCTGTTTCATCTTGATCTTTATCAATGTCAGATGGTGGCATATCTGATAATCCCTTTGAAATCTTGAAGCCTGGAGTACCAAAATTTGGTGTTGCTGCTACTGTGTCATTTACTGTAGTGTAGTCGAGTGCAGAGTCGATTCCAGCACCTCGAATTTTTGTAACGAATTGAGCAAAGAAACAACATACAAATATAAAATATATAGTAGTCTGAAAATGATTGATTTTTCTGTTTCATCTCAATCTTTATCAATGTCAGACAGTGGCATATCCGTTAATCCCTCTGAAATCTTGAAGCCTGGAGTACTGAAATTCGGTGTTGCAGTTGCTGTGTCGTTTACTGTAATGTAGTCGAGCATAGATTCGATTCCAGCACCTGGAATTGCTGTAACTGCCCCGCGTCAGCCAAAACTGGAAAACTAATGAAGAACCAGGCTTATAGCCATATTTAAATGGTAGCAAGGTGAAGATGGCCCGTTAGTAAAGGGATAGGTATCATAGTTCCAAACTGTATCATAATCGTCGGAGGCGATTAGTGCCTGATTCTTGTCGGAGTTTCCATGGCTTGTGATGATCCAACGACGTAAAGGTTTTTAATCGTCTAACCTAAAGATCGATGGCTCACAACCAGACACCATGACACTTTAGGGAATTGAAAGGGACATGTATTATAGTTCCAAACTGCATCGTAAGCGTCTGAGTCGGTTAGTGCCTGATTCTTGCCGGAGTTTCCATGGCTTGTGATGATCCAATGGTGTAAAGGTTTTTAATCGTCTAACATAAAGATCGATGGATCACAACCAGACATGATGACACTTGAGGGAATTGATCTAAGATGGAAATGCCTTACGACATAAATATGAAATTATAATGATCAGATATTATTAATATCAAATTATAATGACTAGATATTTAGTTGATAGGAATTGTTGAAGTTTAATTTTGTTGTTCCGAAATATTAGGTAGATTATAAAGTTTAATATTTTTTTATGGATTAATTTAATAATA